>JAQGAP010000019.1:0-122130 GCA_034697805.1 Orchesella bifasciata
AGGTCAAATTTAAATCGTCCGGCAACCAGTTTTCGAGCTCAGGATAGGTCAATGACCTTCGTACTATCGGTCCTTAACAAGCTTTTACTAAAGTCAAGCGCAGGGAAACGATTGCAATATAAGACATTGTATTACCTACGCTAGGTTAAGGGTCAAAAGGAAATAGAAGGTGGCTATGCGAAATTTGTTGACACGCATCATAGAAAAACTGTTGCATACAACAACGTCAAAACGTGTTATTATTAAACTGTTTGAATTTCAAAGAAGGAACCATGCTTGGTTAGGTAAATTATGTTTAAACTAATTGCCCTCAGTTATAGTGTTACCTTCTAGGTAGGTATTTCATAAATGGACTAGTGGATTTGTTAGGAAAAATGTTAAATGATTTTGTTAACACCTTATGCCTCAACCGTTACTTTCGGGTCGATCAAGCCCGTGTCAATATCCTCAGATCAGATACAGTATGATTTTTCAGTTCCTCTTTTTTGGCAATGCTTTCATAATATGATTTGTTGTTGTTCTTTGTTACCTCGTGAGCTTGAATTACTTAATAAACGCATGAACAACAACAGCACCTTGATCAATAATGCAACATTGGAGCTTACCTTAAATGGAATGCATTCCTCATAAATATCAGCTATTATCATCCATTATTGCAGACTTTAAACGGTAATTTGCATGCTAGTGACGTTCTTTTTTCTGTGCGTATGATTTATGTACGTCAAATAATACAGCACAACAACCTAATAGGGAGTGTAAAGTAATGTGTGCATGCAGCATGTTATGTAAATTATTGTGCAAACAAAATTTAATGGAGGTATTCACTAGTTCGCAGTTGAATGACCAAGATCAATGTTATGCTGCGTTTCCGAGTTTGCCAATTTTAGTACTTCTTTCACTCTTGTGCATTTTGCATAAATTTGAAATAACAAGTTTTTCAAAACGAATAGGTTATATAGAGTATAGAAGGTGTCATATTTTATTATTTCTCAGTTTTCCAATCTCACCAAATATACATACTTCATTTCACTCATCCAATGTTATTAAACTATAATCATACATGCATAAAAGAAGGTACTATTTCAGTATACTTAATTCAATCCATTTTTTAAACATTTTACTTTCAGCTGAAGACAATGAAGGAGACGAATATTGGAGCTGTAATAACTTTATAGGTATACATGATGAAATGATTTTAGTTATCGACGCAAATCTAATAAGAGCATATTCCACAATTATGTACATTCTGCAATGGCAATTTAGTCCAAATGGTAAACTATACGTAGCATTTAATTCTGAAAAATAATAGTCTAATTACACATCACAAAAACGAGCGCATAATAAATAATATATGCATATAAAAATTCAATACTGCAAAACAATTTGTCACTTCCAATCTAATACAAAAAGACACTTTTGCTTGAAAATGAAAATGAAGAAAGTAAATGGAACAAGTCTACATCAAAATATTTTAACCTCATGTACTCAATTGACTCAATACATACAACATAACATACATGCCTTTTTCATATGTAAGTCACAATTAAATGAGTAGTAAACTTAAATTGACTTGAAGTTATACAGTCTCAGTATCAGAGGACATTATTATACTTCACAGCAGAGAATCAAATAGAACAATTTCTGAAGTACTAATAAAATATCTCAAATAATTGATTTATACCGTTTGCCATATTATGTACACACATGCATAACCCATATCAAATGCTTATCCGCAAAAACAATCAGTTCCCAACGAAAGATGCGTGTAATTTCTAAAAGTACAATATTTATCATTCATTCCTTAAAGTGGTTTATTATTATACAGAGAGTACTAAATTATGCGTTTTAAATCATATTATATATTATTTGATGGTCTGCCTACTATACTGTGCACGTTTTCATAACAGAACAATAAAGGTGAATCTTTAAAAAACAATAAAATCAAAGTATAACGTGATTTACTTAAGCATACATTAATATTATGTTATGCTAACTTCCAAATTACTGACTTGACAGCCTGAGTTATATAGTAGCAGGCTAGACATATTCTCAAGAAAGTTCCACATCGCTGCCGAGAAAGTTTATAGTTTTTGATACTAGACAAGGTAAAAGCTGTCTCAAGATATTATTATGACATTACTTACTTAATGTAACTGGCATTTACGACAACAAAACATAAGGTCAACCAAGCCTGAATATATACTTTTTTTAATAAATTGATATCACAGGCAGCCGCAACGCAACATCCGCTATTGTTTAAATTGCACATTTGCGCGTAGGCTTCAGAGTTTAAATACGTGCAGTTAGATAAGATAAATTATAGATACTTTTCAATAACGTAACGTCCCCTTTTATTGACCATGTAGCATCAGCATATAGTTTCGGAGGGAAAAGTGAACAAAAATTAACAATGAAATATTACTGCTAATTACTATAATTACGATACATTGTTTCCTTTTTTAGACAGTCAGTAAATGCAGCATACCATACGCATAATATAATATAATAATAACACTTTGTGAGGTGATGACTGACTGAGTGAATTCAGCGCAACAAACAGGACGTAAAATTGGTAGTGTCAGTGTAACTGCGAATACATCAGTGTAGTGTCAAGTGGACGACTTCCTCCCTACTTATTCTAGCAAGCTTAGTTTTGGTTTTACATAACTGCAGGTCACTTTATATAATAACTAGGCTTTGACAGGCTGCTGATCACCGCTTGCACTAGCGGGTTGAGTTTCTTTGCCTTCGCTGTCCACCTCCATTTTTTGGACTCCCTCGCCTTTGTTACTGGGCTCAGGTGTAGAATTCTCGGTAGATTTAGGGTTTGCCGTTTCCGAGCTGTTGCCAAGCTGTAAAGGAGTATTTTGATTTGAACTTAATTGTTGAGACCCAGTTTCCATATTTTCAGTCTCTGCAGAAGGCTGTGAATCTTCAGCAGGTGCAGTCTCCATTGTTTGCTCCTCATCTCGCTGCACTGGCAAGGGATGCTTTTTTTCCAGTTTGGAGATGCAGCTTTGAATGTACCTAATACAGTCCTTTCTTGCAGTTCTGACGTCATCACGACCTTCTGCTTCCACCACATCTAACTTGATGAGACAGCGGGTCAGCATTTCATCCAGAATCATATATTCCCTATCCTCTCTTGAACTCCCTTGAAACTCATCAACCAGTATCTCCAGGTCTTTAACTTCCGCGGAAACTGCGTTCACTTGAGCAAGAGGATCTCGTGGTGGAGCTTGCTTCTTTGGTGGTGGTGTTGGAGAGCGGTCCGCAGGTCTAGAAACTTTTGGTTGTGGAGCTTCTTTAGCAGAGCTTTGACCTTGGCAGTCCCCATTTACATTTGCGCTGAAAACTGGTGCTTGACGTCCTTCAATAATAATGGGGATGCTACGTCCGCTTCCACCGTTGTTAGCAGGGGACTCTGGCTTGGGTGATTTGCTACAGTTTCCTCCCACTTGTGTTGCAGTTGGTTTACTTCCGTTTGTGTCAATGCTTACTTTGGTTACAAACTTGTCGTTTCCATTCTGGGAGGGAGGCGCTGAGTGAGCCCTGGCATTACGGCTATCCTCCAAAACAATCGGGTGTGTAGGATCAGTGTTGCATCTTTGTGGGCCTGCAGTTGGTGGCTGAGGAGAAGCTTCTCGTGCTACTCTGATAGGCTCAGTTTGAGGAGGGGCTGGAGACTTGCCTCGTGCTGGAGGTTTCGGAGCAGCGTCGTCTCGTATAATCTGGATGGGAATCACACGCTCTTCTCCAGTGCTGGCAGTAGACGCACCAGAGCCGGCACCCGATGACCCAGAGTTATTACGTTCTCGTGGAAATCCGTGGTGACCAAATGGGTCATCCAGATTCCATGGGGGCTGATTACGCATTGTTGAAAACATTGGATGGCGATTTGCAAACTCGTCAAATCTTGCTCGAGCACCACTACGGAGATCTTCAAATGGAAAGCCCGGCTGTAAATAAACAAGATAAGTCAAATCATTAGTAAATGTAGCTATTTTCAACGGTAGTCTATTATATTTACCATAATTAAGTTGTTGCAATTTGTAAAACCAAAGTATTTTAGATAACTTAATCTAAATATTAATATTTAACCTCCTTGTCTACAACATTTCGTCACATATTTTACAGCTTATAAGCTGTCATAAAATAACCGCACATAAACATAAATTACGACCTGATTACTTCTCTATGTATTTACAACTTTGTCTTGCCAAAACTTTGTAATTTTCATATCATAAAAATGAAATACAAAGGGGTACAAAGAGTATGAAATTGAATTTGTTGAATGACAAACGACTAGTGATTGAGAGGGACCTTTTGTTTTGATACCCAAGCGTTCCCCATTGGCTTTTGGATGTTGCTTTACTATAAGTCCTTCCTAATATGGCATCCCTTTGGACTCAAATCAAAAATATGCATGCACATGACCAATCTCAAATCACTTGCTCATTTTTAACTATCTTCCCATCTCCAAATGCATTCTGAATGCAAAACAAAAGACAAAAAACTTTCTCGATAAAAATCCATTTTTGCATTTCCATTTTCAGCCAAAGCCTATAATTATTTACTGCTGTCGGTTCAGTTGTTGATGGCAATAACTCACTGAAATAATCACAGACTGGTGCCAGCAAGGCAGGTCCCCTTCGTATTCTTTTATAGTTATTGCATGATTAGTAGCAGCGAAACCATTGAACATCCCTTTCAGGAGTATAATAATTATTTAAGCCCACTACAAAATACTACGCAAGTTAATTTATGTTACACGTATACGCATAAACTAACATTTTTCAATCACGCTGTATTCCATTAAGCGAATAATAAAAATTACAATGCAAACTTGTAAGGGTAACCGTTGGTATATTTTATGGGCAAGCTTGATGATATTTTGTGTTGACATGATACACAAATCAAGTTTTAATCTTGCTTCGACTTTATTTCATGTTTATCCTTCACCCCCAACCTAATGACCTACATACATAGTTTTAGCTCAGTTTTCGTCATTCTCAGATTCTTTTTTAGAAAGTTTCCTTGTTTCAACAAAGTAATCCTCTCCGTCACAGTTTGTAACAACGTAAAATGTCACTCTGAAATTAGAATCCTCTACCATGGTCTAGCCTATGAAATCAATTTTTATTCATTACACACACTCAATATGTTAAAATATTGACGCATTGCATACATTCTAGCATAAAAAATCCACCTACGCTGTCTCACACGAGTCATACGTAAGGGAAAAACTCATGACATAACATTCATTTGTGTAACAAGGTCCAGAGCAGAGAGTAATGGTGGTAGAATGCGATTGAAATATAAGCTACTAGTACATCCACTTCGTGTCACCTCACTCAAGGTCACGATTTCATATCGTCTAAGTCTAACAAGAGTAACATTATTAGTTTAGTTACGGTTCGCTTCAACTCATATTCATGCACACCTTGATCAAGCAATATACATGTATACAATAAAGATGCGCTTATGCTTCAACTGATTGATATTCTGATTGTAGTTCCTTACGAAAGGATGTACTTGTTCCGTCATACACTCACTTGTCAGCACAAATTAACTCTCCGATTCTAATTGATTCAGTCGTCAAGTGTTGACGATTACTCTGCTCCAGAGCAGCTGCAGCAATATTTTACATTCTAATTTTATTCACACCTTATATAAACGTTTTTCTAGAGCTTCAATTCAATCTAGCTATTGCTTCTTACTTCTTGCTCCTCGTCAACTAGTTAGTGAAAAGATGTTTTTAAAACTACACAACAATAACACATGCGTTGCGTAGTCATAATAAACATTGTGAAAAAATCTAAATATAATCACAAAGCATACTACGGAATGACCTCATCATCACATCTTAAATCTCTTCTTGAAGAAAGCAAAACTGCCCCAAAGATGAAATACGCCCAAATCAGAAACAAAGTACCATCCTTAGGCTATTAAAAAAGAAGTGGGAGATGGAGAGGACACGACGACACGGGAACGCAAAAAATCATAATTTGAATTCGTCAGCAAGTGCTTATACTCCAGTACTATATAACACTATCTATCCGAAACGATTATGCACTTTTTTGTTCCCTATCATACTTCAATGATATAGAGGCTGATGAGGACGAGACGCTGCTTTTGAAATAACTTTGTTCTACAATGACTACTCTTTCTTAAGTTTAGACAAAATTAAGAATTAAATGAAGACGAGACGGTAGACCAAATAAGACGTGGGCGGAGGACTGATTTTCCATTAGTGATTAGGAGATGCGAAGAGTGGAACGAGGATAAGAACTGACATCGCATTATAAAAACTCGGAACATTATTCAACATGATGGATATGCAATAGCCATTTATCTGATGCTTATAATTCACCGTACCACTACAAGTAATTGAGTTCAGCATATTTCATTCTACAAAATAGAAAATTGCGACATTATAATAATATACATGTGTATAAGCGAGATATGGACCAACAATTACTAATCTACAGCAATCATTGCAGCTTTTATAAACGAATTACCCATACTACTTCCATTCCTGCCCTTGGTTTAAATAGTGTCACATGAATTAAAGCAGTAATTAGCAACATAAAATGAAGCTCCAGTTGCCCTATTTTATGAAAGATGCATTGTTTCACGTACGTTTTCATTCATAAAGGCTCTGACATGGACTATTTCCATCTCAAACAAAGGAGACGCAGTTTATGATTCAAAAGCCACAACCTACCATTTTCATCCCAATTTACTACCTCGGTTTCCTTCCAATGATTTTTACCTTGTTTTATAGCATCAAATACATTCCACAGAACACGAACCTCATTTCTGCTGCCACACACATACTGCTAAAATCATTAAACTTTGGTTTTGGCATTGTATGCAAGACCTTTGGAATACTTATAAAATGAGTACGGAGCGGCAAACTCATAAGTTAAGACAATACGCTACGGACGTAATTCTGTCTAAACTATTCTAACGCTCTGGTTGCGTTCAATAAAACATGAAACAACCATGACATTTGGCAAGGAAAAGCGGCAGTGTTGTGTGTGATCCACTTCTTGGGAAAAACTGTTTATAGTCCCGTTCCATATTCATGAAAGTATATTTACGTATAGATTGTTTTTTCTGTAGCTCTAGTTTCGTAGAAAAGGTTAGACGAACAAATGCATGCAATGCAATACTTCAAAAGTGAAAAGCAAAAACAAGCAAGGAAAAACCGAAAGGATGGTTTATTTGCTTGTTGTCGACCCAATGCGATTTTATGTTTGCACTTTACAATTTATCTGCATTGCAAGATGAAAGGGAAAAAGGCAACGACCACGCAAACCGTACTCTGCCATAAAATCTCTTCTCCGATTCTCATTTCCTTTGCTTTAGTTTACGCGGTTATGAGATGATATAACGCAAATCTTAAAAGAAATGCTCCAAAGTCCTAATTTCTTTCGTGGAATATGTCCTAGTCCTAGTATCCTCAATTTCATTTCGGCTGCATACACACATATTACACAGAATTTAAGCGTTATGCTATAAGTACGCCCAAACCATTAAACTTCCAACGTGTCTGAAAAGTACACAAAAAACCAAAGCCTCAATCCCATTCGGCTTGATCTCTAACGAGCGACTGGACATTAGAACTAATTGTCCGATGTGACTCCAAATTCAATGAGTACAATATTCTTAAAACTCAAACTATATAATTCCAACGAATTCCCGAGAGAATGATTGAAAATGCATGAAATTATGTTTACGCCAACGGAAACCTTGTTGTGTCATGCCCTCGTTTTCATTATCAGACTACCATCATCATGATGCTCAACGTTCTGCCTATCATCATGTCAAAACTTAAACCAAAACCATTCTATGAACACTGCCAACATGGAATTTCAAGTTCAGAACCAACTTATCGAAAAACGCGAAGAGGAGTATACGACGAAAAAACTAATTTATTTTTAAACGGCACACGGGAGCAGACAGAGAATTGCAATATAGAGTCAGTCAGTATTAAATTAAATTCTATCTTTACCACATGTATGCACGCATATGCATCGTGAATACTAATGTTGGGTATATAAAAAGGAAAATCACGACTTTGGTGAGTTCGGATCTTCGGAACTTAAACTGACGATGAATATAGCGACTATAACGTTTACTGCAATAATCGCCCACTGACTTGGCCAAGTGTCAAGATTTTTGCACGAGCACACAGAATATCGCCCCCTGACTTTATGCAAGTCGTATATATGGATGGAAATATGGATAAGCAGCAGCACCATCACAGTAAACATTTACGTCTGAGCTCATCTAAACAGTATGTATTACATTATATAGACATATTTTCATCATTGTGTGAATTCCAATACCAACTCACAGTTAAACAAAAATAAATATCAGTTATCGAGCTTTACGACGGAGCCAAAGACGCAACAGCGACAAAACTCATGAATGCAGGATTAAATGAAGAATGCATGGACGGATTCATCGCAAACCTTTGACTAAACTTGGACCTTTTCGCTTTACTTACGTTACGTGACGTTCTTTTCCTTTCCTTCCTAGGCCGATAAAACAAAACCAAAATTTTCCTGATGACGATGACGTCTACAAGCAAATAACTGTTTACTCGATATGGATTTTATAATTTAAACCAGAGTCTGGTTACCAGACTGCTGCTTACAGCACCAAACTCACACACACAAGAGTTACAACTGCTTCAGTTTAACTTATTCTAGCAACCCTTTCCAATAAAATCGCATAAAGAGATAAAGATTCACAATTCTTCACACTTCCAAATTCAGCAAATGAATAAGAGGCTAAAACACTCCAGCACCGTATTTTCACAACTATATTCATGGTCACCTTCACATAATATTTGGCGTTACATAAACTAACAGTTTAAGTGGCATAGCTGATCAAATCCATACCGATAGTGTGCATAATGAAGAAGATATTTATTATGGCTCACGTTCAAGTTCAAGGTGCACCTGTTTGGCCTAACTAAACCAACTAAGAATCAGAATCTATTACGTCGTTTATTCCTATACGTGTCCTAACATCCTGTATGTATACATTGGCTATGGGATATGAATATTATTGAAGTGTTCAAGTCAAATTGTTATAATCCCGAAGATCAAAAATAATAAAATATCTCTTCTTACATGCTAAACTCTGAAAAACTGGCCTTACTTGATTTTCTAGTCCCGGTTGTTGGTCACTCCGACCAAAGATTAAACTCAATTTTCTCAGAGGTGAGAATTAGGAATACTTGAAAAAACAATTAGTCTGATGGCTGTAACTTTACTTTTTAAGTATAAAGGAAGTCCTAAAAATAAATAGATAGGAACGATGATATCATCACTGAATAAGTAATACTGCACATTAGCTGCTAGAAACTGCACAAAAGAAGACCTAATAGAGTTTCTGTTATTGTCTTCCTTCCAACCTGAACATTTCCACGCAAAACCTTAAATTCAACTGAACAACTATTGTATGTTGACCACAAGCTTTATATATAAGAAACGAGAAAACGTTGATGATGATGATGATGATGACACATGTGTCATCCTTTTTTTGGTAATATGAATCGCATTTGCTTCGAGGGTATTCTATTTTCTTAAATACATGACTTTTCAACTTATCAAAGATATACTGGTAATGTAACAGATTACGTTGAATATAATATCATCATACAATTCATCATATCATGTGTAAAGTTTTTAGGCTTGTTGTTCTGTATTACACATTAGAAAAATTATTCACTTCACACTTCATGCAAAAATGAGAGTAGGCAGTCGTTAATGCGCTTTGGTTTGTGCAAAAAACAGACATTTCCATTTTTGGAATACACCTGAGATTATAATGATGACTTTTCTACCCTCCCATACCCAAATTCATCATAAATACAGAACGGATACATACACATGAAAAGTACACCTTCGTTGTATTTCACCTTCACTGCAGCAAATTGTGTGCACAGGTGCCTACAGTTTTTGCGTGGTCGGTCGGATTATTTTTCACATCGCAACATTGACTCCGAGAAAAGCTTAGGAGAGGAGGACAAATCAAGCCGAATAACTTTGGGAAGGTTGAAGGTTACAAGTCCGAACCGAACACTAACGACAGCACAGAACAGTTATAAGATGCTTATAAAAGTCATATAAAAATAAAATATAGACGAGACAGTTTAATATGAGCAAATCAATCCATCGAGAAATTTAGTACGTACGACCTTGGATATCAAGGTGAGACCTGAGACCGATGGACGGGTTATGTGTTATATGTGTAACGTTCTGTCAACGATAAAAGTGCACCCACTGGAACTTTACTTTTGTTGACATGTAAAGTGTATGAAATCCATTATCTCCGAAATGGGCTTTTTATGCGAATTCTTCATCCTCTGTCCACTGTTATTTAAATGTCTCACTCAAGTCAGCATCAGCAGTTCTACGGTTAGTGGCCATAATAATAACAATTAACGACCGGGACGAAATTCGGCTTTACATAATCCATCACAAAGATGCATGACGATTTATTATGTGGTTTGACTTCATGATGACTTCCACAAGAAGATTTTCCAATTTTGGAAGATGCACACATGACATCATCGCGTCATTATTGTCTGTCTGTTAGCGAGTCGCCATCGCCTCGCAGCTTCATGCTAATTTGAGACCAATAATTCACATAAGCGTAAGATCGGATGCTGTAATTTTAAATCGAAAACACGTGCGAAACAGAGGTACTAAATACCGACTCAAACCCATGTACGATGTCATATATAAGCTCAAGCTGCGTAAGCGTTGAATTAGGCGATGGGTGTAATAAACTCACTCACGGTAATATGTCACTGCTGGTGTTTTATTAGCTTAAACAAACAAAGATATAGCATGCACTTGTGTTAGATAAGTGTATTTAACATTACCACTATACATAGCATCTTCAAATCCCGTGGTATACGGTCATATTCTATTATGGACATACGTCATCGATAAGTAATTATTACTGCGAGTTTTAAGTGTTCACTCACGTCACACGTAGTATCCCTGCCTTTTCAAATCAACATGATCTCACTAATTTAACGCAAAATAACTATTATACTACTCTCATCTCTCATGCATCTCACCCAGTTTGGATATAGAGTAAAGTCAAATTTGGAAAACAATGACAACTATAACACATGGAAATACCGTATTACAGATACAAACTGAGGTGCATATCCAATCCCACATCCCAGACGCATACTAAAAGACAACAATGATGTCACCGTTTGTACTTAATGCCACTCACATTCACCCAATCTTCACAACCAGCATCATTTAACTGTACTACAATGTGAAGGAAGGTACTCTTTACTTGCCAAACAAGAAGTGACATTTCGAAGTAACTGACCACGATCTCTAAATTCCAAATAAGGTGAGATGTAAACAAACGCCTACATGCAAAACCACTTGAAATCGAAATACATATGAATTGTATTGTACTTAATAGTTTCACGTGGTATTGTTTGTCTCCTTTACTTTATACACCTCTTCTTTTTTTAATGCTCTCGATCTTTTTTTTAGCTAAATATACATATTTTGGGGTTTGTATATTTAGGGAAGCCTATGCCATGTAGCTAGCTTTGACAGATAATGACAATCGGAACATGACGCAGATGAAGATCGTCTGAAAAATGGATACTTCAGGCAAAATAGTACCAATGACAATGAACGCATTTCTATTCCCCAAGTTGGAAGCTCATTTTGTCATGCACTCTAAACCAACATTTATTATGTTTTCAGGAAGATGAAACTGCATAATATAATTTTATTATTGTACACAAATCTTTAACTAAACCTCATATTTGGCAAGGCTCTACAAACAGGCCACAATTTAATGATTGCGATTTCCGATACAGCAATTACAGCCATATCGGTTAAACTAAACCCAAATACTTTTAAGTAACGCCAACTACACGCGGACGTTGCGTGCATGTCATGATTTATGATGAGCAGAAAAATATACTAGGGCCAAGCCAAACCAACTTTATCCGGTTTTTGGTTAAGCTAGAAAATTTCGGAATTTGTGAAAACTAGCTTTAAGTAGTTTAAGTGTACTTGTACTAGTTTCAACATTAAACATTCAAAACAAGCAGAAACAGATCATCTCTCCATCTGCTCACACATTCGACATTCCATTCCAATGAAACAGCGTCAGTACAAAATTGCTACATAATATATAAAACGAATGAACGATCTACTACCGGAGATCCTAAATATAAAGTAACAAATAGATTACCAAACAACCATTCATCAATTTTACCCAAAGCCAAAACGTACGATGATAACATAAAATAGCTGTATAGTATCATAATTGTAATTTCATGAAGTCTAATGAGTCATTTAACAATATAATGCGTGATTGATAATACGTGAGATACATTCATGGAAGTAAAAGTAACGACTCCAAGATTGAAGATTAGGGATGCTTGACAAGAAGTTTTAACAAAATGGATCATTATTTATTTTTCCGCGATACCATGTGGATGACGGACAGTTGGCCACTTCTGCCGTTTTGGATGACCTTATTTCATACATTCATCATGATACGTGAAGCAACAACACTACACGTAAACTGCCACAGTATTTGCGGCTGCGACCTTGAGAAATTTTCTGAGCACTACGTACATGCATATTTGCAAATCGGCCGTAATAATATAATGATAATGATCATCATATCGATTTTGTCCTCATGAGTAACAAAGCCCAAACCAGATATATTCACATTCTAGAAACGGCAATTTTGAGCAGCGTGTAGAACGACTGCTGAGTTGCTGACTCTAGTTCGACTACGTTTAATTATGGACATAAAAGGAAAGTAAGTTCTCATCTGATATGTGGAAGGGTAAAGGATAATGGAGATCATCCGTGAATGCTTCCCTTCTTGCTGAAGCGGAAGACAATGAGATGTTTAACAAAAAACTAGAACAGACACTGAGACACAGATGTCTGCCGTTTATAGCTTACCTAAGCCTGTAGAGATCATTCAGGACGTCTTATAAAAGTCATGCACATTTTAGGTACTTGTACTTTCGTGTAAAGCATGTATTCAATGATGTTATAATTTTATAGGTATACAATTCGTTTCAATTTCGTTTGTAAGGTTTGACTAATGCGTATTTCCTGATGCTTCCATTTTAATTACTATAATGGAAATGGAAGTAATGGAACAGCTTCACGAGACGGTAAATATCATGCATTTCCTTTGTAACATCATTCTTCGACATTCCGATTTCTAGTGACGTGCCGTTGCTTTTCAGTTTCAGACTTAGCAAAGCTTCTATAGCTGTTTCGCGAATAAAGTGTGCACGTTTGTTTGATTTGATGAACTGAACAAGATATTGCTTCTGTCGTTCGGTAGTAAAATTCGCATCTTTCATCTTTGTAAGTAACAAGATGAATGAAAGTAACTTTTCATTTCACCAACGCTCCCTTGTATTTTTCGCTACATCACATTATCACTCTACAGCTGCTGGCCCAGTTCCAGTCTTAGAATTCGTCATCACAAATTCCTGATTTGTGAAATCCCCAAGGCCCAGCCAGACTCAATGTGTTGGGTATAAAAATAATATAAATACATCTTACTCATCTCATAAAACATGGCACGCAATGCTAATAACGCTGTGCACAACGACATAAGAAGATGCATTTACTTATTCGCAGATTGTATACTTCGAAAACCCGATGCCTTCGAAATTCGAAACATGTCAAGCCACATAGAACTGTTAATAACAATTCTGGTGGCTGTTAAACTGCGTACTTCATCCTAGATCCTGTCATGATATTACTACTACAATATAACATCGCATCTTGTGCTATCACAATATTTCCTGACATGACACCGAATCATGAATCATGCAAAGTGGTATTCAGATAGAATGCTGCTGAATATGTGTACACAAAAGATGACTCATTCAATTGAAGCGTCCAGCAGCGTGTTTTGCGTAATAAAAAATGGAAAATGGACTGGACTTACATGTGAACCTAACGTATGAAATGTTGAATGTCTACTAAAGGGAGCCTACGGCGAAACTCAGAATTCCACTACACATAATACTTAATTGCACGCAACCCTATGACAATTTTGACTGCTTAAATTACGTGAAAAACTACTTTACTGTAAGGTCTTTTGTTTCAGACTTACCCTTCCAGAACTTCCTCCAACAGGAGAAGCAGGTCTTCCTCCAGCCCCAGCCCCAAAGGCTCCGGCAAATGGATCTGCACCACCGTCAAAGAACATTTTCTTCTCCTCCTGAATCCTTTTCCTCAGATCGTCAACAAAACTGTCGTTGTCAAACACAGATGCGGAGCCCTTCTTGTTTCCAAATATCCTCTCACTCAACTTGGGTCTATTTGCAAACCTCTTCTTAAACTTGCTTGTCCTCTCGGAAAAGAAAGGGTCTTGGAAAAAATCCTCGTCAGACTCCCGATTGCGATCACCTCCACGTGGAAACTTGTTAAAGAAACCACTACCAGTTTTTAAATTCTCTTGATTTTGAGAGGGGGACTGGGACTTTTCACGTTTCTCACCTCCACCTCCACGTTTCAAATCGTCTTTTTGCGATCTGTTGCTACTGCTGCTGAAACCACTGTCACTTGACGAAGAATTATCGGCGTTGGCTGTTTGTAAATTTTCGGATCTTTCACTGTTTTCTCCAGCAGACATTGAGCACCATCCAGAAAGAAAGTTACAAATTTGGTTTTCTTTTCAGCAAAAAAATGATATTGCTGCCACGATTTCTTCTCAACTTAAAAAAGTGAAATGGTTGCTTTTTCAATATCTTTTTTCCTCTGATCCCAGCACGCGGATTTACTTTTGGTAAATTTTTACCAGAAGCCGACTGCTGCTGATATGCAAATGATTATGAATTCATAAGAGTTGATGACGACTAAGAAGATATGAATATTTTTAACACGGAGGCAATGCTTCAGATCAGCTTGGTTGAGTATGGTGTCCCCCTTTTGTATGTACTAGATTTACAGAGACCTGCAACAGCACTTGGATTTCGTCAGCGAGGATGAGAGTGCAATGTATTTTAATGCGATGAGAGTGATAGTGTAAGTGGAGTCAGAGATATAATGATGATGAGCGATGAATATTAGAATGATGTTGGTGATGACGACAACGACAAGTGAATCTTGTTCTTGTAGAGAGTGGATTCATGTGCTTGTTCTTCAACTTCTTTCACACAATTTAACAGAGATATAGACACATGGAATATAAAATATGTAGAAGAATCCTTCCTTTGGAAAATGTTCTTAGACTAGACAACCAAAACCAACACACGACATATACGGATAAAGGAGATCATCATTGGAATGAATGAGAATGGGGATGATGATGATGTTCAATAGAACATGCCCGAAACGCTTGAGAGTATATAACTTGTATATAGGCAGAATAGAGAATTGATGAAAAGCATGAGAGCATGTTGCCAATCCAAAAGAAAAGGACAGGATATTCTACAAACCTCGAGTACATGCTGGCTTTGTTTGAATTCCTATGCCGTAATATACCTATCCCTATGCATGTGATTTCGTTTATGTGAACGTACTAAGGTCATTTCGTCATATTCATACTTTATACATGTAAATCTAGGTAGCTTATACTTTTCAAGGTACATACATATTGTATATTGGAAAGGATGGTTTTTGCACGGTGCCGTTCACAACTGTCGTTACAACAGAGGGTACACTAATTTTGAACTGTAGAAGTTGCCCTTGAACATATCAACGGAGTGTTACATTTAAAATACTAGTTGTTGTTTCCCTTAGAATGGGTAGACATTTACTGTAGAAAAATTCTCTTAAGGAAATGGTTGAAGCTACCCTTCTACTAGACATTCTACATCTTTCCACATGCTTCTGAAATATTCTACGATAAAAAAGTCTAAATGACTAAGACTGCGTTAAAAAGGAAGCCGCATGGAAATTGTGACTCAACTCGCTTAGATAGAACCAGCCGTAGTTCATACGTTCTCTATCAGGATAACATTGCAGTAACATAAACGAATAATTACCATATTCACATGGAAGATTCCATATTCCATTGCTTAGCTTGCTTATGACGATAGGGCAAACAAATGTTTTAGATTAGCAGTAAGAATAACAGTTCAATAAAACGATTGACAATGCAGAAAACAAACAATCGCTAAAAGGATTGAAGCTGATCGGCATTGCGCCAGAACATCTAGCAACTATTCACAAATTAAATTCGTGATTTGATGACTTCTACTGACATTCCTAAATAAGTCATGAAAAAGTTTTAAGCGTACTACACCTACCTATAAATTACACTGAATTATGAGATTTATTTCAATGTACAAAATGAAATATATAATCAAATTTTCCTAATTCTAGTTTCATAACAAGAAAAAATTGATACATGAACTGTGGCACTATCTGAATAAGCGTAAAATGTAAACGTAAAAAATGAGTTCATATCATACATTTGTACGACGATATTGGCAACTAAACAAGCGTAAAATTGCAATTGACAAACTAATTCTTAAAAGTTATGTAATCATAAATACTTCAACTTTAAAGCACGTAACCCACAATGAACGCAAAGGCTAACAAAATTATGAAAAAATTATAGGTAATAGAAACGAAACCGAAATATTATACATTTTACTATAATGGCTCGCTAGTTTTGCTTTCAATCTTTCGACGTTGATTTACTTTACTGATGCGGTAGCAGGAGTCTGATTCTGAGTCTACAAAATAAACACAAACATTTATACTATTTCAATTAAATAACTAATATCATAGTATAATAATGCCATTACCAGTTTATTTAAACCCCACTGAAGATAGTCAGCTTTCGTTGCAGCTTCGTATTCATCTACAAGGTCTTGAACAACATCCCTAGAATCATCCAGTTCATTAAGATCTTTACAAAATATCTCTTCCTTTCGGAACTGATCCAAAAAGGCTTCCCTTTTCCTTAGTTTGTCGTATTGTTTAAGCACACCCTTGAAAAGCTGCAAACAAATTTTCAATTTAGTTATAATGACACTAAATATAGATAATAAACAATATTATGCTCAAATATTGGTACTAACTGAGGAGATATTAGTGTGATTCGCCAACATTAAGCCTGACACACGATGCTGAGTTTGAATATACGGAGATTTTCTAGACAATGCAACTTGAATACTAGCTGGACTCCATGAGATGAAGTTAGCCAATTTCCGCTCTCTTATTCTTTGCAATGACTTGTGAACCTGTCCTGGATCAACTTCACCCTAAAGTAATACAAAATCAAACGACACATTAAGATTAAAACAACCCGAAAGAACCGTTTACAGGTATGTATGTATTTAAAACAATGTACAACAATTGGGTTCAAATCAAACAAACCTGAATGATATTTAAGATGGAGATATATTTATGATGAGCACTTCGATCATGCGCTGTGCTGACCATCATATTTTTGGGTTGCAGGAGCCTTCTCATTACGTCCAACACTGTTGTTTTCCTAATAGATGTACCTTCTTGATCTGATGTGAGAGGAGTATAGCCAGTCATAAGAAAATGTAATCTCGGGGTAGGTATTAAAGGTGAAATCAGTCCAATGAGATCATTGTTCATGTAGGATGGATACCGGAGGGTTGCAGTACTAACTGACATAATTGTTGATACCAAAGAGTTGATTTGAGTAAATGTTGGAGTTTCAATATGAAGCCTATCAGTAGCAATTCTATTCAAAGCTGTGTTATCGAGCACCACTACGCAATCACAACTTTGCGTCAGTCGTTTCAAAGTAAGCAGGGAGTTATACGGTTGAACGACAACATCACTATAAATAAATAAATTAATTTCATTTAAACCTAGTTGTAGTTGTATGTGAGTATCCGAGCATAAACATAATCGATCAAGACAGTAAAACTTTACCTAATTTCATCCTGGTTCGGAAATACACTGTAGGTCTGCACAAGTTTCTTTGGATATCTTTCAGAGAGCTTCTCCAAAACGTAAGATCCCATACCGGAACCTGTACCTCCGGCGATTGAATGACACAGCACAAATCCTTCCAAACTGTCACTTCCCTCGGCTTCTCTATCAATTATGTCGAATACCTCCTCATGCAATTTGTCCCCTCGTCCATAACCGGCAGCCCAGTTGTTTCCAGCACCCCCTCCATCTTGGGACAGGTAAACATTTTCTGGGTTGTATAGCTGCAAGTCAGTAACACAATGACAAGTATGATGATAAATGATGAACGAATTGAATTAGAATTAATACCATTTATTTAATAAGAAAGCACTTACCTTTGAATACGATGACGTGAGAATAGTGTTTATAACTCTGGGTTCCAAATCCAACAGCACTGCTCGAGGAATATAGTGCTCATCATCAGCTTGATAGAAAAACACATCCTTTCTGTCAACCCCTTCTCGGGCAAACGACTCCAAGGTTCCCTCCGGGTTTATTCCATGCTCTTGACATAGCTTCTTCCAAAACTCAAAACCAACTGAAAAAAACATTGACAATAAATTATTAATTTCTAGACACCGCTACTATTAACGTCTGTCTCCAATGCACGAACGGATGATGATATTATTTCATAAAAACTTACTTTGATTTCCGCACTGCCCCAGCTGGAGCGTTATCATTTCACACGGCATCTTGGCACAGAGGTATTAAATACCCGTTAGATAAGCTGCATAAATAAAACCCACAAGAACTGACAAGACACAATAATAACTCGATGACGAACAAGTATATTTTAAGATGACACATACAAAAATATGCTACAAAGGAAAATATATGATGATCCTTCCGTGTTCCGTAAAAGTCACAGCTTTATTTACGGCAAATACCCAAGAAGTCCGTTTGTATGTTCCAGAGACAGAACAAAAACATTGCAGGAAAAAATCGGCTCGGGTAGACAACATTGGGATAAAGGAAATGTATATAAGCGAGCGTTGAGCTCTCTTCGCTCCTTCTTTGTGTAAAAATTTGATGACTCTATGACAGAGTCAGCAATAAGTACGAAGCGTTCGTGAAGAAATGATGATGCGGTTCATCGAACAAAGGCAAAAGGTGAAAGGAGCAATGCAAATTCACTTCTATTTTTGAAGATTTGTAATTTCATTTTCGAACACTTACGATCGCTTCCTGGTACAATGGTTTGAAATGTCCTCATACATAATATTATTATAGACCTGCATACCTTTCCAACTCATGAGAAGGTTTCATCCTAGGTTAATTTTCGAATGCTTAAGTAACCCCAAAAATTGCTTAATATCTCTTACAGTATCTTAATATCTATCCTACATCTTCGCGTTCGCTAACTAAAGGTTAAAAGCTGGTATAAGAGGACTTGCAGCGGAGTCATTTTTTTTGTGAGTAATGAATGATGACACAACTTTGGAAAGAATATTTGAAGACAACAGAATATCAAGGCTTCTAGCTTGTCGACTTTGGTTTAAGGTACCTTTTGAAGATGAAGGTACTCCTGGTTAGGTCATCTAATCCTTTTTTAGGTTTTACTTCTGAGGTGGTTTCATTCAAGCATTATGGATTATGAAAGCTGTGTATGGAACAATAACAATGAGAACTGTGAACACTGATAATGAGATGACTCAATGCAGTAGTCCTAGTCCTAATCTCTCCTTCATATTCTGTCTTATACACGCGTGTTAATGAGTAAGAAGTTGAAGTAATGTACTGGTTTCAGCTTTGTACAACCAACCAAGGCTTCGTATTTTCATGAATTTGTAGTTGACATTTCAGACCAGGCTAAATCAGACATGACTTCACACCCCTCCTCAACTTCATTCGAAGTTAAACACCCATTCAAGCAACTGTTGGATTGTCAAAATCAATTTAATCTCTCATAAGCAGTTTCCAGACTTTTTACGATACTTAACTTTCAAACAAATATTTTTTAAGCAAAATCGATTTTTTATATACTGTTTTCAACTTTCAACATGAAATTACGAGCAGTATTTCTAGCAACTGTTTCCGTGCTGTGTGGGGTAGTATTGGCTTCTGCTCAAATTCAGCATACCCAGCCCTTTAACAATAGCCTTACTGTTAAAAAAACATGTCAGAATCATTCTGATTGCAACTCTCATTACAACGATCTTTTGAATAAGACTTCTTTTGAATACTGCAACAACAACCAGTGTCACTGTGGAGCTGCAACCGTTTTCGAGAATCATACCTGTCTGATGTCTGTGGGATCACCGTGTGGTCCAGAATTTCCGGCTTGTGAGCGTAATTCAGAGTGCAGGCCATTGCAAAGGGGCTCATCACAAAGATGTGAATGCATTCAAGGATTTTTCCAAAATTCGGATCAGAAATGCGTTCATGGGCTTGGAGAAAGCTGTAAGAATAATGCTGACTGCGACTTCTACAACCAAAAACTGAAGTGTGGAGCTAAAGGAACGTGTAGGTGTGATTCAGAGGACCAAATCTATGATAAGGAGAGCAAACAATGCAAAGTTCGATTGAGAGGCTCCTGTCAAACCGCATCTGATGAAAGAAATGTGTTGCGTTGTTTGGATGGACTTTCCTGCATTACTGTAAATACAATTTGTACAATGTACGTTTCAAACTGCACCTGTATGACAGAAATGAGATGCCTTGGGGGGAGGGGAGCTGCTTGTAGTCTTTCTAAAGACTCGTGCGTTCCAGGAACATTTTGCGAATCTGATCGGGATGGAAGCGTATTCAAGAGCGAGAGACCCGTTTGGGTAGTATGGTTAATTGCTCTCTTTGTATTTTTGGTGGGAGGTATTATCGTAGCTGCTTGGTGTGAAACATGGCAGGTAATTACAATTCCTATTATTTGTCTACATCCGATTTTGAAATGCTCTGTTTGACGTAATAGGACATAATGCGACATGTACATATATTTCCTGTTTGTTAATACAAACTGTATTCTTTTCTTTCAGTCAAACTGCTTCAAATATGATCCTCAAGGAACCGAAGTTGATGCACAACCAAAAAAATCAGCGATGAGTATGACAACAACGGTATGAGGAAGTAAACGTAGAAATTGTCCATCTTATACTTTATCATAAAACTATCGTTATCATTAAGTAAATTATAAGTAATAACATACCCCTTTTATTGTGTCAAACTTATTAAATGCTAAATGCAGTTTTAGAGCTTAAATCATTAAGACAATGTTTGTAAAAAATACATAATATGAAATTGATGAGCTAGTATGTTACTATATTAGATGTAACAGACTGCAATGTGTGATTGATTAATATTCACTTTCACCGAAACCTTTATTATTAATCTTCCTTAATAAAAACAAGGTATTTAAATAAGTAAGTTCATAATGATTTCAAAATAATACTTATTGTTTTCGACTTGAATCTTTAAGGTCAATCAATACAAATTTTGCATATTATTTCATTGTTGAATATATGCCCAGCAATAAATATTTTTGAAGTTGACATCCTTTAGATGGAACATACTATACACGTGGTAATGGCAAGACAAGATATGTCTTATCAAATATTTACGTATAGTTCGACTGAACCGATGTTTCAAATTTATTGCCTTCAAATTGTAAATAAAGTTCTCAAAATTAAACACACACATGTCTATGGTATGCTTCAATTTAATTAAGAATTTAATCTCAGCAAATTCTTGGACTACTTGGTTCAATTCTTTCAATACAGTCTTAGCGAGCGGGATTGCAAAGTAATCAGTATTATAATCATTAGGAGCAATTACAACTAAATATATCAATACAAAGATGAAATAAGAAGAGGAATGCCCCGGCATGCAGAAAGACTGAAGGCTATAACTAAAAGACATAACACTGCATATTATCAAATTAGTTTCTCAGATTGACCGTGATCTGCTTTGTAACTTGTAACTCAAATTGCAAGCAAGAGCCACTCCATTTTCATTTGGGTGACATTTCACATTTCACTAATAGCTGCTTGATAACTCGGTTAGTAGGCGTCCATTTCAATTAGTTGATTATTTCATTTTCCAGTTTTATAACAATTAAGAAATATGACGCTCCTCAAAGCAGCCAGACTATTCTTCATGTCATTGATAATCCCGATATTTGTCCTGGAAATGACAAAAGGGGACGCTTACGCAGCCAACGTTTACTTCATTGTCAACGCTGATTGCTCCAGCCATTATTCTTGCACCGGAGAAGGTCGTGATGTTTCTGTGATTTGTCAAAACTCAAAATGCATTTGTGATCCACGACTTGGAGTGTACGATTCCATGCGTTATCAGTGCGTAGGCAAAGCCAATCACTCATGTCTTGCTGAACTTTGCACAAGAAACGCTGTATGTGATTCGTCCACATTTACCTGCAATTGCTTACCCGGATTCGAGGAGACATCGGAAGGAAGATGTGTTCACAAGTTTAATGAATCCTGTGATGAAAACGAAGACTGCAAAAGTAACCTGGGCTGCTATGATGGATTATGCGAGTGCAAATATCCTACTCATGAATACTATCATCCAGAAAATGAGACTTGTTACAGCATTGCACATTCTTGGGATTCCCACATGAAACAAATCATTTCAAGAAAAGGTCATTCAGCCGAAACTCAAGTGCAGGAAGGGAAAACGCAGTGGACCACTTGCTTCGACGCGTTGGTTTCTCTCGCCAGACTTGGGGTTCTTGTGACCATTGCAGCGTTTCTCTGGACTATTGGAAAGCTCTTGAAGGAAATTACGACCAGTTTCAGACTTCAGGGATACTTTCTAAGATCCGGTTTGTTTGTAGTATTTTTTGGACAAATAATTATTGTTACTTTGAGAATTTCATGCCAAAATTGCACCTTTCCGTTGTAGATACAGACGGCCGAAGTCGAGGGACATCCATACAACTGGAAGCGTCCCTAATTGATGACAAGGTTTAGGAAGACCATTCCATTCCACTCCACTCCAAGTTTGCAAGAATGAAGTTGTAATACAGCGATGGAGACGCAAATGAATAATACGTTTAAATTGTAAATTTTTACCATTTCCCATAATGAAATCACATTGAGCTTCTATATAGTTCCAACTCAAACACATTACAAGAATCTTTAAGTTGCAAAAATTGTTTATGAAGTGATTGATAGTGACGGTTGAAGAGCGCTTGCATACCT
The DNA here is from genome assembly GCA_034697805.1 of Orchesella bifasciata. Lineage (NCBI taxonomy): Eukaryota > Metazoa > Arthropoda > Collembola > Entomobryomorpha > Orchesellidae > Orchesella > Orchesella bifasciata. The sequence continues at coordinate 23,117 of JAQGAP010000019.1, forward strand.
AATTAAGCTGCGTGATGTTTTAATTAACTGTGTAAATACATATGTAAGCGAATTAGGCATGTTTTCTAGGCTGTAATACTTTTATAATGAAAAGCTCTCATTTGCACACCACAAAGATTACCTAATACATAATATATTCCTTCATTTCATATTGTATCATAAATTCATATTTGAAGGCTAAAAACAGTTTGGCTCGGCCATCGTCATCATAAATTCCAGTCGATGGATTAAATTGTAGTACATTTACAGTGCCACGAGTTTACTTTCATTGTTCTATCATGTATTATTGTTGGTACAAATATAGTATAGAACAACTTCAATTAGATTGATGTGAAGCTTCTATCAATATCAATATACGCTTTGTAGTTTATTTTGCCCCATTCAGTCAGTCTGTCAATTTTACCTCATCATTTCCCATATATATAAGGTCGTGAGTACTTGTTATAATAATCATGACGGACATGACGCGACTATGGTTGTAAGCAAAATTGTTCATGATTGTTTCCTTCAGGTCTTACATCATCAAACGATGATCACAGATATATGTGCTAGAATAATAGTTTTCAACCCTATTCCGTATAGCTTTGTAATGGTAGTAGTGGAATAAAATTCATTAAGATTTTCATGTTGATTGGTCTATTAAAATTCTGTTGATTCATATGCATATAATACGCCAAGAACATACGCTCGCTTAGTAGTGCACGGGCTAGCTTGGTTGTTCTTCTTCATACAAAAGCATTCGGCATTTGGTCATTCAAGAAAAGTCAACTCAACAAAAAACTGCACGAGCGAAAACGTCTCTCTAGCTAACCTTGTCCGAACAGTATCCTTGCAGTTAATTCAGCGATCATCATGTGGCAAAAAAGCATCTCGCTCGATGAAGTACATAAACATGAGATAAGCATGTTCAGATGCCTACATACAAGGAACCCAACCCAACCATGCTATGTTACCTTTAAAAAATCTATTCTCATCTGTGATCTGAGCTTTCATCAATGTACATTGTTTTTCTTGCTCTTGTTTTCAGTACAGACGAACCGTCCTGACCTAAAGATGAATTTGTATACACGTTCTAAATTGTTTAGAGAACATGGGCTTGGCTTGATTATAGACAAAGGTTTCATATGTGAAGCATAGATCTATTCAGAGCTGCGATAAAATCTTCAACATAAACAATTACAATTAGGCTTGAAAGTGTTTTAAAGAACCTATGGAGCTTTCTCTCAAAATACCGTTCTTAGACTATTGCAGAAGAGCCGTACATAACATTCACCTCGAGCTGTTTTAGTGCACAACTCGCCAAGCAATACATTTCATAGTTTCATAGAACTCTGCCAGGCCCATCCATTGTAAGAGTTAAGAAACATGAATTCGTTACAACGGCTTAGTAACTTAATTGGTGGAACAGTTCTCGGTACTCCACTATCTGGAACTAATGTGGAGACATTATGTTGGGATATAACATTAGGGGCTGCTGGAACAGGATTCGGGCATTTTATTCTCAGTAAGTTTTATATGAAGTAAATGATTTACATTGGTTGGTTGGTGAATCCAATGTTAATTAGTAGTTTCTGATTGATTTGATTATGCCATACCACAAGGCGCTACCAGCAGTTCGGAAGAAATGGTTCCAGAGGCTATTGATCATGTTGGGATTGTCGTGTATGGTCACTTGTATGAATATGGGGATCTTGGGATTTTACGAACGGTGGTATGTATGCATAATATTGCATAATGAAGTCAAAGATTTTTATAATGTGCTGCACCATCTCATCTCTCAATAAACCCTAAATTTTTAATCTCTACTGTTTTCATTCATGTCGTATAAGGTTCCATTGGAAAGCGATCCGAAGTCGAAGTATCCAGTATTTCAACTTCGAAGTAGAGAAACTGTAGGAGAGACCACAAAAACTCAAGAAGAATTCGAAGCATGGGTTGAAGAACAAAACGAAGGACCATTTCAGTAATACTTTAAAATATGCTAATTGAGGATGAATTTTGCATGACGGAATTAATACATAGGAATAAGCTGAAATTATGATATTCACAGAGGCTCAAATTATGACGTTGTCACAACTAGCTGTGTTGTATGGGCAATGCATGCTTGCAACTTTTTAGAAGTTCCGTATCCAGAAAACTGGGATAAGTTATGTGACTGGGCTGAGGAAAAGTCAGTTTACCTTTTAAATATATGCTTTCGTGCTAAAGTTTTATGATTGAAATTCATTTTGAATGTATGATAAAGATGTTACAATGTTATACTTTGTCTCTTGCAGCAAAACTGTTGCAGGTTTGTTTGGGGCTTCAGGAGTTACATCAAGAAGAGTGCAAATAAGAGTACCCCAGAAAATTAAAACTTTTGCTAAAAAGCACTTTAAGAAAAATTCAAAAACGGACGGAACTGACGGAAGCAAAGAAGAGGTTGAAGACGACGAAGCAGAAGACGACGGAAGCAAAGAAGCTAATAACGAAGAAAAAGAAACTGATGAAGATGACGACGAAATCAATAAGGCAACACAATCCACAAGACTTTAGGAAAGTTTCCTCAAGCCTCACGAAAAGCAATATAGTTTAGTACAATGTCTCAAATTTATATACCGTATAAGACGCTGAAAATGGAGAATTCAGAGTCTTTTCGAAAGGGTTCACCATATCTCATTAATACTGCTTCTATACTCAATTACTTTTATGTCCTCTGGGAATATTGTGATAACTGGTAAAGTGAAAGCAGCTAGCATGAAAATCCAAATGTGGTTTTCACCGGAAACAATAAACTATTCACAACGTGACACAATTTAGTTTCAAGAAACTATTAAAAATTACAAAGTCGAAAAATGTGTGCCAGATTTCGGTACTGAATTGGATGAATTTGAGAAATGAACAGAGCACTTACTGAAAAACAAGATTTACCGAAGTATTTTATTGACTCAGGTAAAATATTATTGTTACAAACTATCAGTATAATTTTTATACGTTTACACCGACACTAGCCTATACCTATGACTGTGGACTAGTAGTATTAATAATCACGAAGTGTATTTAGATAATGGAAATGTATCACATTTCTTTGTGTTCCTGTATACATCTATTATATTCAAGAGGAAAAATAAATCCCGAGAAATTCATGGTATTCATAGTTCCAACCCAACTGCTACGAACTCATTCATAATCTGCAACTTTGAATCGCACAAACACCTTATCACTATTACTGACGGGTCAATACTTTTAACATCCTTAAATTTGGTTTACGATTCAGGTACACTATTTTGCAGCTTTAGCTTCTCCTTCATTAGTTCACTATAGCGCTGCTTAATTGCTAAACTTTGTTGCACAATGCTGACTCGTTCCATAGTTTTCTCCAGGCATTTTCGAAACTCCGTTTTGGCCGATTTCAGAGTACCGGAAGAAAGAAATCCAAATTGCTTATTGAGTTGATTCTCCAATGCAGAGTCTGGATTTACTTGCAGCTTGGACAGTTGATACGTAATGGGTGTGGCTGCATCTGCATCTTTGCTTTCTTCAGTTTCGAAATCATACTTTACATCTTCCCGTGTTATTGAAAGAATCGCTTCCTTCTCCTCTTCGTAATCTTCTGAATATAGACAATTTTTGGAAACTGATTGGGACCCCTGAATGTATCTGGCTTTGGCGAGGTTTAGAAAGCCAGCCTTCTGATGTGATTCGCATTCTACTGTAACATTGATGTAGTCTTGAATGAGGTCCAGTTGCTTTACTAAAAGTTCGTCGAGTAGCTCATTGATGGATGCTAGTTTAGTCTCCATAATGAATGAGTCTTTAGAATTCTGAAACAGTTTTAAATGCATTTCATTATCATAGTGATCCTTTCCAATCTGTACTTTAGCTGCACAAAATTATATTCATGTGAGATAGTATAGTTTTCTTACATATTTTACACCTTTGTGCCACCTGTAGATTTGGGTGTATGTGAGATTACATCCAAAGTATCGATCTATTGGTTGAAATACTTTTACGTTGTACCTCAGTCCGAATGAAACCGTGTAGTTTTTAATATGGACAACTAACTTTTAATTTAATTAGATGCTTTTCAGAAGTTTTTAGTGAGGAAGGTTATACCTTACCTTGTCATCCGAAAATATTTGTTTTGTTTCTCTCATGCACATTCAAGCTTTCCACTCTGATCTTGAATACTTCACACAGCTCTACCTTTACACTGTATACAACTTACTTCACTAGTATAATATGTACTTCATATACATCTGCCTTGTTGCATCCATATCCAGGACAGGAATATGAGCAACAACTAAAGAGAAGTTAAAATACTCCGAAATTAAAGGTTAAATAGACATTGTATTTGTATAACATAAAAACATTAGCCCATGAGAGATTCGCATCCAATGTCTTTTTTATAACAACGTAGCAAGCTTTCGGAGCAAACTTCCTTATCACCCGTTACTGTTAAATTAAATACAATTAAACTGCATCTCCCAATACGATAACCATTCTATTATAACACTATCAAATAAGTCAGACATATTTTTATAATTAAAAGTAATTATTAAAGGTCAAAAGTATACATCTCTTAAGGCGATTCTCACAGTGCCCCAAACATTACATTTGTCATACTACTCGACGGAGATGACAAGACAAGATATTCTCTGAGCAAATTACTATGCATGTTACAATTACAATATTAAACAACAACGGATATGACAAACAATCGAAGTGACGGTCTCACAAAGTTTTAAATTGCTTGTCAGCATGTATTCTCTATGCAAAGATGCTTCAATTTCTAGGTTATTAGCAGTAAGGCTTACTTACAACTTTCAACTAAATTATTTTTGGAGATAGGAAATAAAAACCACTACCTGAAAGACCTTCATCTTCACTTTTCCAATTCCAATCTTCTTCCAAAACATCCATCTCATTAAACGCCCACCATTTTTTCCCAGGATCGGTCTCAAATCGAATTTTCTGACATCTTCATGTGCAACAATGTTCGATCGATACACAAGGTTGCTCTCTATTTCTGTACTCCTTTCTGTTGCAAGTTGAACAGAATAATTTTCTCCTCTCCTCTTTTAATTAATTTTATAAACCATCTAATAGCTTTAGGTTATATACAGTCATCACCGCAACAAACTTTTGACCATATCATATCCCATATCCATAAAGATTCCGTAAATATTCCCGTTTCATATTTTTTCATAAGGAACCTGTAGAAAGTTGAGGCTTGCAGAAACTCCGTATAGCATGCAAAAAAGCAGAGAACGTGCATATCGGATGAGTCGAAAAGGGCATATTCTGTTATAAGGATCCTTATATAAAGATATCCCTATACGTTTAAATGCATTTCTCGTATATTTCATTACCGTATGGTACGTTGTTGTATACACTATAACTCAAACCATACTGACTGATGCACTTGAAGCTTCGAAGCGACAAACAAGTTGTATGTCTTCATTTTTATGTACATTCCTATCATATGTCAGCTGAAAGGATGGCAGGAGCAGAAGCACTATCTGCAATCTGCGACCTTTTGCAAATAAAAACAATATTGGTTTGGGCATTGTGTCAATTAAGATTGTTTTGAGTTAGGTTTAAGTGGGTGTTTAAATATTGATAAGCCACAATACGATATAATCGTGCGGTGGGAAATAAGTATTTGTTAAGTATAGGTTGATAGTAGAGGATTTAATTTGACAGGAGGAGAGGACTTTGACATTTGAAGGAACATTGAAAGTCTGATTGATTAAGATTGTTGACAAATGGGAGAAGACAAAAGAGATACTTGCTAAATGTCAAATGTACACCAGTCAGTATTTCGTGACAATGATGATAAGTAATGGTTATTGGGACTAACTCATTATTTTAAGCTAAGGTTAAGGTTAAGGTATTTGAAGTTAATGGAAGGTCAACGGTGGTGGTGGTACCGATTGTAATTTTTGAAGGTAAATTTAATTGAAAAAACAAATTACAGTATTTGTCTGTGTGTGCGTTCGTGAGTGTTAATTAATTAATTAATGCATGATGTAAATTTCTTACAGAACACACGTATACTCAAGATAACAAAGATGTTTTCGGCCTTTAAACGAATGACAGGACGGGGAGTTGGTGAAGGTCAGCAGAATGGTGGAAACGGGACGAGTAACTCCACTCCACCTGGTCTTACGGCGATGTCGGTGTCGCTTCAAAAGAGATTAGTTTCCAAAGGAGTTCATTATAACAGTAAGGAAAACGAAGATTTGAGTGTTTTATTTAAAGAAAACTGGCCGGGTTATCATCGTTATGTTTCTTTACTTTGTTACAGTGAAAATTATTTTAAAAGGAGATCGCAATGTGGGAAAGACACAAATGTTTAGGAGATTGCAAGGGCAGCCATTTATTGAGGAATATACTGCAACTGAAGAAATTCAAGTGGCCAATATAATGTGGAATTATAAAACGAGCGATGACATTGTCAAGGTCGAGGTCTGGGATGTTGTGGATGTGGCGAACAAAAAGAAGCGCTTGGTTTCGGATAAGCTGAAGATTGAAAATAGCAACAGTGAAGGAATGGATGTTCCTGAATACGGTCTGGATGCTAATACTATTGACGTTTACAAGAATACAAACGGAGTTATTTTCGTCTTTGATATCACAAAAAATTGGTGAGTGATAGTATTTAATAATGAAAATAATCTTAATGGAGAAAGAAACTGGTGGGTTTTTGGGAACGTACATTTACACATGATAATATGGTGTTGTAGGACATTTGATTATGTTAAACGTGAAATCGAAAGCGTGCCTGAACATATTCCCATTTTGATTCTTGGAAATAGACGTGATATGGGACATCACAGGTTGGTGTCTCAGTTTCATTGAAGCATTAAATATAATTAAATTACTTTTTGAAACAAAACTTGATAAAAAAATGTATCTCATTTCTTTAATTTAGAGCTATCGCAGCGGACACCGTGACGTTTTTCATAGAGAATCTTGAAAGGTAAGTAAGTCAAAAGTAAGATTTACTTAAATCAGGAATATGAACAGAAGTAGATACTTACATTTACATTATTTTTATTTTATTACACTTTATCCTAATCATTGTTATTTTTTGTTATTTAGAAGTGGCTCAGGGGCTGTGCGATATGCGGAAAGTAGTATGCGAAATGGCTTTGGACTAAAGTTTATCCACAAGTTTTTTAACCTACCGTATCTTCAATTACAACGTGACGCTTTATTGAAACAACTGGAAACGAATCAGTCCGAATCTGATATTTGCTACCAGGAGTTGGATCTTTATGTCGAAAGTGACGAAGCCAACTACGATTTGTTAGTAGCAATACTACTTATGTGAAGTAATTCAGAAATGATGGTTTATAATATTACACATTGTTTGTTTAGGTTCATTGATGGACTTTCTCAGAAAAGGAGACAGATTGCTGACTCATTAGCGCCTCCAAAACTTTCGTTAGCGCAAGCCCAGGCTCTTGCCAGTGAACGGGCTATGAAAGAAGCGAAAGAACCGGAAGCTGCAGTTGTAGCTGCAGCAAAGTTTGCAGTTAACTCAGATCCTTCAAGTAATCGTCCTCCTGTACAGTTACCGAAAGGGGTAAAGGTGTCAGGGACATCACCAGTGCCAAATAACGTACCATCCAGTTCTTCCTCATCTCCAAACCAATCAACTGCTTTAAAAGACGTTAGAAATAGTAATCAAAGTCGTGCTGGAAATGTTACATCAGTCCCAACTCCTAGACATGGGGGTCGCAGTGGAATTGATGATTTTGTACCTGATACAGACGAACATATCAATGCTTTTTTAAATGACGCTGCTGCTAATCCTTCCGGCTCGTCTAATACAAGGCTTGAGTTTGAGTCTAGTGATGACGAATCATCCAAACGTGGAAACCCACTGGTGGTTTCAATTGAAGAAGATTTTGACGAAGGTATTTTAAGTACAACTTCCACTAGGATAATTGTACCGGATAGCATTGTGAATGCCAAAGACACTTCTGATGATGAGGAAGAAATTCTTCATCAAGCGAGTCCGGTTCCCACAGAAAATGAATCTAAAGATATTGGTGCTAACAAACTAGGCTTTAGCTTATTCGTAACTGATGAAAATGCCAAAAATAATTCAGCTAGTTCAGTTGAGGAAGAACAACCGTCTTCCCTCGACTCAGGAGGTAAAAAATCTTCCAAGAAATCAAGCCGTCATAAAAAGTCATCGTCTAAGACCAAGCATAAAAAGTCAAGCAAGAAGGACAATACCCATCATCACATGGATTTAGAAGAGTTCTTATCTGGAGATACATCAGTGCAAGCTGTTAACGTCGATTCAAGCGCGTATGAAGCTCTCTAAGGCTTGAGTTAAAACTTAAAATCAGCACGATGAACATATACGTATTGAGTATTGTTTCCTCAATGTTCTCCATTCCATGAAATCATCTTGTATACACACCGTCACATGCATTATGCAACATTTGGTAATTGTAATTATAGTATTGTTTCGTAAACTCATACTCCGTCTTAAACTGTATGTTATTAATTCTTTCTAATCGAATTAAGAATTTCTCTGATCAGATTTTTGTGACTTAATTAGAGCTTAACTAACAATTGATGTGAATCGCATATAGGAAAGCTGCTGGTTTCTGTTATAATGCATAATAATATTTGAGTGCTAATTTTCCTTTCGCAGGAATAATTCATAATATATGAAGTTATATTAAAATATCATATCATGCTTGATAATGACTTGTACTTGCAGTTATGTTATGTATAATGTATATAATAAGCGTAATTGTGTTTTCCATAGAGTCATGTCAAGGTGCATCAATTAGCGTTAAAAATAGCGTAAGCATTGGTTTATGTATGGTCCGGTGTACTTACGTTGACTGACTGAAGATTTATATTGTGTGGTGGCGTTTGAGTGTTAAGCAAGAGACCAAAATGACTTTTGATTCGGATATACAAATACATAGCAAGTTGATTGATATTATTATCTATGTAACATTATAATTTGTGTTCAGTCTCCATTCTAAGGATCATCAATCAGATTCAATATTAATAAAAACGTGTTTAAAAAATATTAAATATAATTCCTTATTACAATGCGTCGAAAAGCACTTGACACTTGCCATTTCCGGTCCTAACTTTTGTGTAAACGGATGAGACGAAAAACTAGGAATGCATACAAAAAGCATACAGAGTTGCATAATATAAACGCTCTTGTGTACTTTGTCGTTTTCATGTTTCCCCAAAAAAAGTAACAAGAGTATTGTGGTATAGCGCGAGGACCAAAAGTGCGTTTAGCTTTTTGTATTGCATTTCTGAACAGAAATCTATTCACCATTTTTGCATTAAGAATGCTCCGATATTTTAATAAAACTGAAACGGTTGTTTAAATTTTCATTAAACTATGTCGAACCCAGGTTCTCCAGCAGTGACTACTGGAGCCAATAACGGTGTGAGTCAAGCAGCTGAAAGTGGAAACGGGATTGGGAACGGCGGAACCTCAACTTCGACATCATCAGTAGGTTCTCATCTGGATCCTGTTGTTCGTTTAAATCCATTTGAAATCAGTGAAGCGCAGCTGCGTGCTATAAAGCGGAAGCCGAGTGTGGAGAGCAAAACGGTTAAAAGCGGTGTCGAGGCTGAGGTCGCAATGTCGTCGTCGGCGGGGACTGAAAATACGGCGTCCAAGATGCTGGACTCAACTGAAATTAAGAAGGAAGCGGAGGAGGATACAGTTCAGAAACCACGTCGCCCATCTGTTCATTTTGCAGCTACTTTGGTGGAGACGGAACCTAAACCCAGGCTTACTCCTACGATGGTGGATAGACCCAAACCGGAAAGTGGAGGGGGTGGAAGTAGAAAACATAGGTCTCGGAAGGAAAAGTTGGTGTGTCGAAGGTAAGACCGTTATAAAGTTGGAATTGTAATTTAGTAATGTGAAGTGTATGTGAATAAATTGGATTATTTATTTTCGACTTTTAGTGAAAGTCCAACGGAAATGGCATTGGCAACTGCGGTGACTCAGAGCATGCCTTCAATGACTATTCCATTACCAGTGATGTCAACTTCATCAGTTATCAGTGGCAGCAGCACTCCCACACCATCGGTCCCTGCTCCTGTGATGAAGGAAAGTTTTGTTTCCTTAACTCAAAGTGATTCTATAGCTCCCCCGCCTGTCGTGACCAAAGCTCCCCCAGTAGTTGCAACGCAAGCTCGAAAGACCCCAACACCAACTCCTTCAGTTAGCCGACCTTACAAAGCCCCGGTAAAGAGGACAAATTCTGTGAGTCATTCAAGCGGAGGCTCCCGAAGGAGTAGTCCTGCGACTCTTTTAGGCGGAAGTGTTAGTGGAATTAGTGAATTTAAAGAACCCGTTAGGAAGAAAAAGGTTATTGAGATCGTCAGTCCTAGAAAAAGGAAGATGGACCATTTCGACTTAATGAAGACCTCAAGCGATCCTATATTTATTAGAGCTGCTAATACTTACAAACTCAAGAATAAATCTCACCGCAATCGCTTAAAGTTTGCCCGAACGAGTCTTAATAAATCAAATCAAAGTGGGTCTCATCGAATTCGTCGTGAAAGTCTTCAGCAAAATTCAATGGGAGCTGTAATTAATAAGCAGAGAATGAGCTTTTCTCCAATCAAGAAGGATGTGGAGAGTGAAACTACATGGCCAACTGCTGTTGTGGATGATTTATTGTGGACTTTAGAGGTATTTTCTTTAAATATTATATAATTGCCAACAAGTCCTTGTTGTTGAATGAAAACCTTACTATCTTATCGGATTGTAGGAAGCAGAAAAGGAGTTCTACCATCAAGGAGGTTCAATGCCAGCTGCCTCATCCTTTGTTTCTCAAGCTGGAACTTCTGACCCTGTTGCTGGGTCTTCAGCTGGGACTTCCAACAGTTTTCCATTTGGTAGACGACGCGTTGAATCAGAACCTGCATCAACGGGGGGTTTCGAAATGGCACCTAACAGCCCCTCAGGGTCACAGTCCTTTTACCATCTAAGAAAAGAGATTTACTTTTCACCTTCGCCCTCGTACGCTGCCACTGGACCTACAGGGAGAAGACGTTATTCAAGAAGGCGACATGCAAGAATTCATCCTCCTTTCGATGATTCCAATTGTGGTTTTCAGGGCCATCATTGTCCAAACACTAAAACACCTGGTTCACAGTATTGTGAAAAGCATTTAGATCAAGGTCCTACAGCTGGATATAGTCATTGTCGTTTTATGAAAGACGGACGCCAGTGTGGAGCCATATATCCCAGCTATGATCCTTCTGTAACGTAAGTTGCTCAACAAATACAAATTATTAACTACTATCATGTATTTACAGCCCATTTTTATTTTAATAATTTGCTAATCATATGGCCAAATTCAGATTTTGTGAAGAACACGCCTGCAATGTCGCCAAGTCTGAATATGATAAACGAATCCCAAATCCACAACCGGATGCAGCGAAAAATATAATTGCCAAAATGAGTAAAATTCTTGCTGAAGGTAAGAAATTAGTAATTGCAAATATTTAATTTTAAAACTTAATGACAGCTATTGTTGCCCATATTTTTAGCAAATGTTATGTAATGTAATGGGTATTTTCTGACTTAAGGTTTAGTTAAAACTGACGTCGACAAAGTAGACACCTCCAGTCCTGTGATTCTGCAAATTGCTGAAGATCCAGACATCTTGCAAGAACTTCCCCTTGGGAAGTACACGGGTGGTCAACTTGAAGAATGTGATTCTGAAGGAGAAAGAAACGTTAATCCTGAAAAACCGGATTATGATACATTAAAGTAAGTGAAAAGTGTTATGGATTAATTATTTTATTGGGTTTAGTTCAACCAGTGGTTAATGGATTAATTTGATAAAAGGAACGCTGGATATTACACAACTGAGGAAGTCATACAAATTCACATTAATAAGTTGAGAAAACTGAAGGCTCTTTATACTCGCGAGAAAGAATTGGAGTGGTTGACGCGGCAGCACAAATTCCGTTTCTTAAAAGACGGATTGGAGAAGTTGAAGCATTTTGGGCCCCGCTTTACGACTAATCCTTATCTTATTGACAAAGTAAACACTGAGCTTCCGAAAGAGTACATTGATCATCAAATTAAACAGTATGAAGCAGCCAAAGCTATTCTCCAGTCGGCTTATCGAAGAGATGGGCAGCGTGGTTTGTTACGATTGAAGATGCTAAAGAAAGTTCAGGTAATGTATAGCACGACTTTGAGTACCTTCGTAATTATACTAGGTCACTTTTACCATTCTGTTATATTTTTAGGACTTAGAGAAAATGGCCAAAGCAAGTGGTCAGAAACATCACGACGCATTTGACATTTACGACTCTGAAACTGACATGGATTCAGACAGTGGAGAACAGAGAGATAGAAGAGAATCGTCAAGAACAACTGGAGTTAAGCCTTCAAAATGTGCGTACAACGAGGGATATGCTATCAGAGCGTGCCCAAATCCACCAGTTTATCGCTCACATTACTGCTTTAAGCACATTTTGAGCGTAAGTGAAATCAAATTATTATGTAGTCTATTACATTTGCATAGCTTTAACAAAAAAAAATTCAATACCAGCAATCAACTATCGATGTTTAATTTCAGGATACTAAACAAGTACAGTGGATCCAGTGTAACCGACGGATTGGTCCTGATGCAGTTCAAGATGTTTGTAAAACACCAGTCTTTAAAGTTCTGGAGAAAAGTGGCTGTGCCATACATGCACCTCTTGTACTATCAAAGCATAAACAACTACGAAGGTCAGAAGAAGATTTGACTACACTAGCTGATACGGATGATGAGGAAGAGGAAATTCAACTGGAAGTAAGTTTAAAAGTAAAAGATTGTCAGATTTTAGTAATCATCTTAACCACAAGTCTTAAAAAACGACTTTCTGTTCTTGCAGGGCGAAACGGAGATATTGGAGAGTTTAGTTACTGATGAATGCATATCAGTATCTCATTTGGATGAAGCAATAGGAAGGCTGTCCAATAGAAGAATTTTGGAAGTAACTGATACAAGTGATAGTGAAGAAACTGATGAGGAAGGTGCCATGGCTGGGCCATATATTCCAAGCCCGGAAGAGTTTCACACTCCTAAACCAAACAGTAGTTTGTAAGACGCAATAAATAATTTACGTGTTATGTGTTTGTCTTGCCTATGCAATGGTCCTGTTTGTCTATTTTTTACTTTAATGACTTGTTTTAAACTGTAACTTAATATATAACGTGGCTAATGCCTTGCTTGCTTGCAGGCGGTATCAAAATGTGCCGTCCAGCTCAAATTGCAAGTTAAGAAGTATGAGAACAAGACGGAGTTGCTAAAAGAAGTTGATCTCTGAAGAAAGGTGTTTAAAATCTTTACTTATTAATTAGGCCTCGGCCACAATTTAGAGTTTTCCCTGAAGTTATAAATGCAATGGTATTTCTTTAATGTATGAATATAAAGTTATTGTATAGGATGTATAGTCATATTTAGTCGATAATGTTAAGTTGTCTTGATCTTTCTCTTTCTGTTCTTCTCACTGATTCAATATGTGGTGTAATTGTAAATGTCACGACTTGTCACTTGAACCCAATAAAGCGTTTTACTCGTTGCAATTGGATAGTGTGTAGAATATCGGTTCTTAGTAGCTAAACGATTTTCATAAATAATTTTCTACATGCATCATCATGAATGACAATACGAGAGAATGGAAAAAGGCTTCCGGATGCTTTTATGCATATCCATAGAAAGAATGTTTTGCACATTTGCAGCGCGTATGTATGTGTACATTGGTCATGTTTTCGTCTTGTCAGAAAAGTCCACATCCACAAGTCTATGAACTGAAAAAATACAATTTTACTTTGTTGTTGTTTTTAATCAAAGTAGTAGTACATTGTCTTGAGAAAATGGTCCGGTTAAGGCACAGGTAAGTTCATATCTATTTGGTTATTCTTTTGTACACTCCAACCAATCCGTTAGTTATATATTAAATATATTGCTTGTTTAATTTGGTTGGTTTGTGTTTCCGGAATTGTAGATATTTTGTGACCGAATATTCAGTGACGGATGGTAGGGATTCAGCAGCCAATAATGCAGCCATCCGTTCAAGTTCAGTGTTGGAAGCGTTGACCAGTTCGATAAGACGCTTACATGGGGTGCATGGAGTTGCTGTGTCAAAAGCAGGACTTCTAGGTATGCTCAACGTTGGATTATCAATTATAATGTAAGTGACATCAATTAACTATTCAGTATTTAAATTCATTATGTTTTTCTTTATTTCCAGTCAAATACATAAACAACAGCACCCAAATACTGTTTATAAGAATGAGAAGATCAGCATGCTCCTTCGTTTCGTCTGCAATTCCTTTCGTTAGGCAAGTGGATGGGAAGAGTGTGACATTTAGGACTTTATACACAGGAGCGACAATAAACCATTGTAATAAGTTTTTAGTAAAGTACCAACGAAGGATACTGGAGGAGCAGTATGGATCTCTGAAAACCGATTTGCAGCGACAGTTGTTTCAACGGGAGTTGGAAAACTTGAAGCCGTATAGTGTGCAGTTAGGAAGTACATAATATTGTGAAAGACTGACTCAAGTTTTTTAGTAGTAGGTGACTTGATTAAATGAGAAAATTATTGTGTTTGATATTATGCTGTAAGATGAAATGCATGTAGTTTTTATGAAAATTGATTAGAACAGTAGTATATGATGATAGTTTTACTTACAAAAGATACACACATTCTTTTATTTCATTGCTTTGATAATAGTTTTCTAACCAGGTACAGACAGACACATCAATTTGAGAAGATTTAAGTAAATTCTAAATGATGACAATAATATCTCAAAATCAGTGAGTGCAATTGAGTTTACACTTCTAATCTATTTTCGATACTGTGTGCTAATGATAAGTTTTTAATGTAATGGTTATATACTTACTATTGACTGGAGCCCTACAAATTTACACTGTTGAACTAAATCTATTATGATACAGAATGGAATAATTGTAAAGGATTCGCTATAGAGAATTGAGATACATAGGGAGATTGTGATTAGTTTATAATCGTAGAAACTTGTACAATGTGAAATACCCATTGATTGAAATGATGACTCCATTTGATAACTTTCTTTGTGAAGATACGACTAGTTCAACTGCTGGTAACTTGCCAAACTACTCACAACTTATGTTTAATCCTGTACTACGATTTTTTAAACTTATTATTTTTTTTACAAATTACTTTACATAGTCTGAAGCTTACACTTTTCAATACTGATCATATATCTGCTAATTTATGAGTGTTATACTGAA
Source organism: Orchesella bifasciata (assembly GCA_034697805.1). Lineage (NCBI taxonomy): Eukaryota > Metazoa > Arthropoda > Collembola > Entomobryomorpha > Orchesellidae > Orchesella > Orchesella bifasciata. The sequence continues at coordinate 38,401 of JAQGAP010000019.1, forward strand.
TCTAAAGAAGAAGCAGAATCAGTCTAAAATACTCATTCATTATTCTGATAATGATCCACAGAATTTGTCACAGCTACTTTCTAATTTGATATAATAACTACTCAATCTATGTTGAACGTGTATAAAAATGTACGCAATCAAATTATTTAAAGATGAATACAGTGTACTAAATGTAATATACTTACAAAGGAAGATTATAAATGAATTTACAAGTGAAGGAAATTTGATCAAACTGCTCTTTTCATCCACAGGATTTTCAATAAGGAGAACAAGTACTATATATCTTACTGATTATAAGATAAAAGAAAGATACTTACAAGTTACAAATACCTTCGGATCGGCTTGTGTATATATATTCTATTTCTATTCTACTGATTTACCGAATACGTAAATATCTACAAGTATTTTTTTTACAAATGGAGTTATGATTTATGATCACACTATCATACCATAACATTTGTTATATTACTTACAAATTTTAAAAGGATTGATTGTACTTTTCATCCCATGGTTTACTTATGTCAAAGAAGGACAGGTCCAAAATAATCTTGTATATATGTACCATATCTCTGTCATTGTATTAATCTGAGAACATGGTGCGATATTAGTCTCTTTGACTGGAATTATTTGTATAAAGTGGACACATTGGTCTCATTTATTCTCTAATTCATCTACCTCTCAATCTCTTCAGTGATTAATTAGCTCTAGTTTTAGTAATTCAAGTTCCTAAGTATGTGAAAGATATTAAACTATAATGAAATAGTAATTTACAAAGTTGCAATGTAGTGTATCAATTAGCCCCGGTAACATTTATCTACAGATTTAGTTGTGCGGTGCAATCATCACATATCACATCATTATTCATTCCTCACTCATTCATCTTTGCACGTCCAATTCATTCTCTAGGTTCATAATACATATTAAGTACCTGTTTAACTTTCATGTTAGCAATAATCAACGACCCTTTTTACCCGTATCCTAAAAGAAATGATTACTAAATCGATATACGTTTAAGTACTATTCATAGACCCATGAATGAAATTTAACAATTCTCGCGCACTCACACACAAGTCTCATGATGATCATGTAACAAAAATAAAAGTATTTGTCATATTTCAACAATAATGATAACCTACCACAAACAAAAGGTTTGGCTGGTTGGATATATGTAAGGAAAATATACAGTTGGGGTTTGGTTAGAAGAATTTAATGCTCACTCCGGTTTTGTAACCCTCAGCATACATATAACTAGCATACGTCACAAGTAGTATTACTATTGGATAAATTGTTTATTTTACAAATGTATGTACATTATATTTACAGGTATTCTATACCGTATGTATTGAAATACTAAAACAAATGAAATATCAAAATAACAATGAGTATCGGTTTCTTCCACAATGGTTTCGATCAATCCTTTCGAGGATACATGAGTGGTTTGGTGAAATTCCATGAAGAGAAAGTCGTAAACAAAGAGAAAGGTAACGAGTTGTTTTCTCAGCGGAAGAGTAAGACCCTTTCTACTTTGAAAAGGCTGAGCTTGATGAGAGGTGATGCGAAAAACGTCTGCGAGTAAACAACAAGTTTTTCCTCCTTCAAACAAGCATGAATGGGCATGAAGGACTTTAGGAAGGAGGAAAACTGGTGAAAATCTCATTAATGATCTCACTCAACATGTTCTACATAACGAAAAATGCTATTATATATGCGTAACGAAGGGAAATGGGCTTTTAAAAACGGACGAATAACTTATATTCGTATGCGAGTTGGTGGGTAGAAAATTTGGTATTTCTCAACTCATTCTTTGGTGGCTCGGCTTCATGTATGAGCTCGGAAGTGTGTGGACCGGTGGACAGTGCCTTATAGTTGATAAACTACGCATTGAAGTGATCTATTAGAATACAATCTCACTTAGGTATGATGAAGTAATAGTACATTTTATAATTATAAATATTATGCTATTATTAGAATACGAGCGAATCGTATACACGCAAGTTAATATAAATGAAGGAAACCTAGGGTAAAAGTGATTCTGCTGACTGTCAAGAAAATCACTCACTTGCTCTATATGATATACTTTTTAAAATCCTTAAAAATGAGGCTTATGATATGGCTAAAACACTAACCAAACATTTACCTGTCGTAATGAAGATATTTAATCTGTACTTGTGCGATGCTCTTCTTGCAAACAAACTTATGTACACGTATACAATGTCACAGTACAAGTACGTTCAAATTACAATTTACATTTGCTGGCGAGTGGACTAGCTAAGTTCGCGTTCTACGCGGACTATCGGAGCTTGGAATGATAAATTTGTTTAGTTATACACGTAATAGTCATTATATTATAACTAAATAATATTTTATGTACATGATATATTTTCAAGTTTGATGAATTTAGTTGTCATCATCATATTGGGCAATATGCCATGTCACGGCAATGCCACGCGTGATCAATCACGAAATTTAATGGATGTAGAATTTCCCCAGAGAAAAATATGAGACCCTTCGTTATGATATTTTTTTCGAATTGACTATCACGCATCATATGACATGCCGTAGTTTTATTACCAAAACTTACAGGGATGTGACATGAACACCATCCCTTACAAACGTCTCGTTCGCATTCCCATTCTCATTACCTCCACCACTCGTAGGCGGAGAGTTGAGAAAGCTAGAGGTACTCTGAGCATTCTGTTCAGTTGTATTCAACCGAGTCATCTTAGTGTTGAAACGTTTGTTATTTCTAAGAATAGCTGCTCCCTCATCATCCGACTCATCTCCGGAATCATCAATATCACTCACAGGTGATGGTAAACCTTGTGGGGGTGGAACCTGAAGAAGATGCTTGGTTGTAGGGGTAGTTCCAGTTGTCGCCGTGCCAGCAGTTATCCCACCATTAGCACCCCCACCAGTTGGTCCTGACCCAGAAGTAGCAGAGACGGCCATACCCTTTCGTGCTTTCTCCGACTTTCTCCCGCGTGGGAAAACTGAGTTTTCCACATGAAGGGCTGCGTTCACGTCCTACGCACATTACCCAAAAACAAAGACATCATTAAAATTGTATCACAAACATTTATCGGAATCATTACTCGAATAAAAGCAAACATACAATACGACTGCAAATAAAAGTAAACCAAAAACAAATTTGTTTTCGAAGCGAAGCGAAAAAAAGCTACCATATTTTTTGTGACGCAAATTGGCAAAATTAAACAGTGAGGCGTTTGATTATACTTGAGAACCCCTTCCAATTAAATAAATATCTATAAGTAATTGCGGAAAAAACAATACGTAAATTAGGATGGGGTAACTTTATACCTACCCTACACCTACCCAATGCTATATTATGTACTTTGTAATTTACTCGTTTATTTATAAAGAGCCTTCACCTCTCCTTCTAGTTCATGAAAAAACTTATAAATATCTCCATTTGTTTTGTTTGAATTTGTACGAATCAGAATAACAGACGAACAACATAGCTTACAGTTGACGAAGCAAGAGTCAAATGAAAAGTCAAGTTTTTGTGTAACACCATTAATTATTATGGAAGTATAGTTAACAATGAATGAATGAATGAAGTTGTTGAAACATTAAAGGCACATTTGTTTTGTCACACTCTTCATGTACTACTGTTGAGTCAATTAATTACTCGTAGTTCTCAACACAATCACGTAATTTAGAACAGCATAGTATTCAACACCTACGCGAATTTCATTTGCTGCATGCCATTAGAGAACAAAAGAGTTTGATCAAATTGTTTCAGAAATGTTGCTTCAGCAGCACTTCTTCTGTGAAATGTCTTTGATGCCGACGTGCACGCTCCAGAGAATTTACGGTCATCTCATCTCGTTCTAAATGTTTGATAAACTCAACCATCAGTAATTGTAAAAAAAACGTTTCATAGTTAGAGTCACGTTGTGGGTTTTCCCAACGGCTTCATTGAACCAATTTACAGAAGCACATTTAGCTCATCCAAAAAATGTGTCTGTCTGTTTGGGTTCGATGGAGCATGTGATAGAGCAATGTGCAAGAATTGCGTTCATGACAAACACGATGAAATTGATACGAAGAAAGTTATTTGACCGAAAATCATGTCTGGAGAGGCAGTACGGTATAATTGAATATGTTGAGCAGAAATCTCATGTTTTATACGTCTACAATTGTCCTACATTTAAAAGTTAGAAATATAAGTATATGTCTTTATGCAGATTCGGACAAGGCATATAACATGCATGATTATGATACAGTAATCTTTGTCAGTATGGCCATATCAACCATATAATTATTTCCGATTCAATTTTGAGTTCTTGTAATGCGGACCATGTGCCACGAAAGGAATTAAGCGGAGAATGGCATGAACTCTTGATTATTTTCCATTTCCTTACTTAACAATTTTATCTCTACTCTGGGTTTTTAAAATAGAATAAATGAGATAAATGAGAGTTCCGCCTTGGTGTAATAAGTAAAATTAAACTAGTAAGATTTTTGGTGAATTGGAAAACACTTTGGAATACGTGTATTTCAATGAAGAACAAGAAGAACTAAAATTGGAGAAAGCAGTATACCCATCACAGTTGTTGATTAACGAATGTACGTAATCCCAGAACGAACACACGACACACGTAACAACTACTAACACTACTAACGACGTCAAAAATTATTATCGTCATGATGAAGAGAGAGAACCTCATTATTATCATTATTATCATCCTCTCCTCCTGCATCATCTTCATCTTCTTCGTCAACATCATAATCATCGTCATCATCCGTTTCTTGTTCCACTCCCCGGGACTCTCCAATTCTTGTTAAATCTGTCATGGTCATATCATATTCGTTTGTAGATTCCCGAAAGTCAGCAGTAGATCCGGAGCCGCGAACAATCCATCTGGTTACAAATCTCAATACAGCTCTTGACCAGCTCTGCTCATGTTGCAGTTGAGGGATGGTAGTCACACGAGGAGAAAGTCGAGAGATAGTAGATATAGAGAGAAAATACAAAAAGGGAAAAACTAGATCAGCCAACTATATGCTACATTCAGAATTATATCGTCCACTAACCAAATTATAAAACTGGGGACTAAAAATTGAATTAACACAAAATTGTTCCTTTATTTCAACTCATGTAAATTTAAAGTCTCAAAAAAAATTAGAATCTCATGCAATCCCCTTAAAAGTCATTCCAAAGCAGAGGCTGGAAAGCAACTAATTTTACATACCACATTTTTCCATGAACCTAAAAATGGGGTTCGCTGATCTAATTCGGATAGGGGCAAAAAGAGAGGAAACTAAAGCCAGGAATAATATAATACACTTCTGCTGACAAATGTTTACAAAATTATACATCACAATTAAAAAAGGCAATACACGCATTATTGACATTATATAATTATAATAGTTCTTACTAGCAAACCTAAAAGTACAAGTATTAAAGTGAAGCATAACAGAAGGACATTTATTTCACACAGGTTGCTACATAATATAGTAAATACAGTTTAAATTGTATATCAAACTTAAGTCTATTTCTCCAATACGGTATTAACGGTAGATTGATAGTAAACATTTATTTCTGACTTCAATCCTTGGATGCGTAGGTATAAGATAGATGTCAGAGATACAGGGGCATTTTGAGACCTGCCAAGTGCAATATGAATTGGACTTACTAATCTCGGCCGCTTTCTCCATACTTTCTAGGTGTAGTGACATGACTTGACTGACACACTCACGTTTGCACACTGACTGCATGAATACTGTTTGCTTACATAGAACCACTGCAAAGTTTTGAAACAGAGTTTCTTCAACTGTGAAACTTAACTTAAAATCGAAAATAACTTCAAAGGAAAACACTGACAACAAATAAATACAATAACAACAATTGAATGATTGTGAAAGGAAGTATGTGACAATATTTGTGTTCAACAAATAATCAAGACAAGCGGAAAAAAATAAGGAAAAACTTTTTTAAAGTGCAGTAAAACATGTAACATAATATGTTTATAATATTGGTTTGTTTGACGTACCTGGCCTCTAGCACAAGTGCATGCCTTGAGGAAGCTCTTTTTGAAATTCTCCGAGAGGAAAGCGTAAAGAATGGGATTCATGGCCGAGTTTGAGTAGCTCAAACATCCACAAAACAGGAATAAAAAGAGCATCACTCCGGAATGACGTGCCTGGTCTTGTGGTGTAAATATCAGAGCCAACTAGAGCAATACACGGAAAATATGAGTACTTATGAATCAATGGTAGTCCCACCCCACAAAACTTTCTTGGCAAACATTCGAATTTTTTTATTTGGAGTTTGACTGTCAACTCAGAATTCATTCGTACCTGCATTGTCCAATACGGAGCCCAACACAGGAAGTAGACGGTGATGACGGTGAGAACGAGTTTGGTTACTTTCCGATGAGACTTCTTTCGGTCCCTCGCCCTGTTTGCTTGTTGAGGTGTGATAACCACATGATTACTGTTTGCCGTTGTTGCCACTCCGCCCCCAGGATTTGGAGATCTACCATTGTTGTCCGCTTTGTTTCCGTTGGAAGTTGTTGCCGGGGTGGAGGGCTGAGGTGGCTTTCGCTTTGGACCCACCGTCCTCAATTTCCGGATGACGAGCACGTAAAATATCATGATCAGTGACAGAGGGACAGCAAAACTGATTATCAGCGAGTACACAATGAATACTGTTTCTCCAGTCCAGCCGCCAGTGTCGGGCCAAAAAATGTTGCAATTTATCTGTTGCAAAATGGAGAAAAAATTTACTTAAACTAAACTCAATGGAAAATGAAAATACGCAATAAATATGCGTGGTTATCCCTCATTTCAAAGAATATTTCTCATTGTAAATATAAACGCCTAGAGCAAAAGGTTTCCTTTGTTTGTCATTGCCAAATGCCAGAATCTAATGTTGACTAAAATGATTTTAGTAAAATCCAAAGCCTTTCACCCACTCTTGAAGACCTAGATATTGCAGAAAAAAGGTTTTAAAGAGTGGCAACAGACTACCCATTTTTTACGATTTATTTTTCATCTGCAAATGTTTTTAAGACCGGTTTACTGTCAAGTTTAATACTTTCACCAGACGTTTTATGGGCGAATAAGCTGAAAATGATATTAAAAACTGCTGTGCATTCCGTTGTGCATCTCGAGCCGGAACATGCCAGCATAATTTTTTGGCTCTACTTTCCAGTTCTGTCATTTAATTTAGAATTTATATGAATAACTGACACATTCTTTTCGTTCGTGAAAGAAAACAAAGTTATGAAAAGATGTTGCAGAATAAAGTTGAAAAGTATGACGACGATCCAGTGCACTGGGCACTCTCTCTAGCCAACTTGGTTGAAGTTGAATGGGTTCTACACGTTTGACTTGCGACTTGCCCCATTCGGCCATGCGTAATTTTCCTTTTGGTAAAAGCATGGTTGAAAAATTAAACATGTCTTTGAGATATTAAGCACGTTACTCACTTGCGTCTTGAGACGTAAAATGCTTTTTTATGAAGCTGCTACTACTTATTACTTTTCCGTTAAGAGAATACAAAAAATGACAATAAAATATGGAGAAAAAAATGCTCTCTGATGTTTTCTACAGACTGTAAAAGTAAATTCTTACCGCTTCATCCACTTCCAGTGTATTCGCATACATAAAGATCGGTACCATGATGAGGGCGCTCAGAGTCCATGCCGTTAGGCTCACCAGTTTTGCTATAAATGGGGTTCGCCATCTTGGTGCACTGATAGGATGACAAACTGCCATATATCTACATACAAAAGAATTATCCATTATATACTTTATTAAGTAATACACTAAATATTTGAAATGAATTAACTTTCAATGTAATCCTGTTATTTTAGTAATTTTGAAACAAATGAGAAGCAATGCTAACTTTCTCTTTAACAAAAGATCTAGTAATACAAAAAGGTTTATTGTCAAAATATTCTTTAGATAAAGTTACAAATAGGAAAACTTTGTAAACACGATGGCCTCCATTGTGAATGAATGGAAGAAAGATTTAGCTAGTGGAGTAAAAACATTAATCAATTCAGGAAAAACAAACTTGGTTAGCTAGCGTACAACATTGCCCCAAACAAATCCCAATCCAATCCACCCACTTGTACTAGATTTTATTACAAGCTGGGGAAAAGCAACATTCGACAAAGGTTTATAGTTTTGTGCGTGGGCGAATTACGTTTCATACGCAGCAGTAGCAAATAATGTTTTAGACATGCCGAAGGTCTACATTGAAAATTCTGTAGTTCATAGTTTTGAGAGACATATATAAAGTGACAACTGAGAGTAGACTGAGGCGTGTGAATGAAAACGTCAAAACAATTTTTAGTGTTCACATACCTGTCCGCCGACATTATGAGCAAAAACATCGAGGACGTGATTTGGTTGATACTCGTCGAAGTAAAGTACGCCTTGCAGACAATATTTCCGAATGGCCAATAGCCCAAACTTGCGGTCGTCATCAAAAACGGTATCCCAACGAGGAAGCACTCATCCGCAATGGCCAAGTTGACAATATAAAGATTTGTAACGGTCTGCATTTTAGAGAATCGGACGACCACGTAGATAACCAAGGTGTTGCCGCATAGTCCAATGAGACAAACGATTCCATACAAAATTTGAACGATCATGTGAGCCCACCAAGGGTTAGATGGACCTTCCCGGTATCCAGGTAGTCCGTGCTCATTCCCATGAACCATGGAATGAAACGTTCCATTGCAGTCTGCTGAAGCTTGGGCTGCGGCCGCAGCTTCGGCGAATCCAATCTGTCCAGAAGATGTGACGGTGCTGCTCAGGTTCTTCAACAGGGCTGAACAATTTGGTGAGATCAGGGTGGAATTTTCGAGTAAGGAATACAGTATGGTTTCGTTGGCGTCAGACTCCATTGGTATGATCATGCTGGGGCTTGGTCAATCACAAAAGTTTGGACTCGATTTTTATAATAGCCTGCGGTTTCTGCAAAAACCTAGACAAAAATGAAAAAAAATATGCGTTATTACTCCAGTTGAAAAACAGAATGAGGGTGAAATCAAAGCTGGATTGTTTACTAGCGGAATGGAACATGGATACAATAAACAAGCAGGACTCCGAACTATTTACTACCTGGGTATTGTAAACACTGATTTGAGTTGTGATGAAAGACCCAAATGAGTTACGAGCTTTTACTTGCTCTCACCAACCAAATTAATTTCATCAACGTGCCGTTTTGCTGGTCTTTCGTGAGACAAAAATAATTTGCTTTCCCTTTTTTTCTATCCCATACTTTTTCACTCTCGCTTCGTGATCAGCACGTTCACGAGACAAGTAACCAACTACATTTTACATGGTCCACGGTAGACTTTTTATATAATACGTGTACGCTGTGTAAATCATGGTTGAGGCAACTCAGACTTTGATGAGGATGCCCTGATGACTTGGAGGTGGAGGTTGTGCAATCCGGGTGATGATGGTGTGCAAGGGAGAAATTTTTTGCTCATAACTTGACGAGAAAGGAAGGAAAAGTGTTGAGTAAACAAGAAAATATAAAGAATTTTTTTGCTGAAGGAAGGAGAAAGTCCAGGAAAGATACATGATTCTTGTTACCAGAAAGAAGACTCACTTGTACTGGTTCGTGTACAATATATTTTTCACCGGGGGTTTCTCATCTCTCTATTCATCTGCTATATTTCTAACTAATAGTAAACTTTATTACAGTTCCGCATAAATGCACATTTCCACTCCGAGTCACGCAACACGTCATGCATGACACGTATAAAAATGTATACGCATATCATCATGAATATATTTGCACAATCCAACCAACCCATGCATCATACTAACATATATACTGCCTCACTTGTGTGAGGTGTGCTCCTTGGGAGCCAGATCCAGCAATATTTTCAAATCTTAGAGTGTGAATTACAACTGTGAGTCTCACTTTACTGGACCGGAATGCAGTGCACGTGAAAATATTTGCTGTTTCATCTTCCTCACGTCCCTTTCATCATGATTCTCTCACAAAAAAATAATCTCGAGATTTAATGATCACATTTGGAGCGAATGTGCAGGGAACTGATGAAATTCTTTATTAAAATATGGATATTCTTTCAACCTTAACATTTACGTTGGAATTTTTTGAAAATAATATTGATAGAATCGTCACAACATTGGTCATGTTCAAGGATATGAGACTTCATACACCCTTTTCTCCTCAAAAAGGCAATATATTCAACTTCAACATCAATAAGGCATCACCTATCGAGTGGGTGACATGGCGTGTATATCTGTATTATTGCTTTGCAATTACCAAGGTTGAAGTTGAAAAGAGCATTTTTCATGGTCGATTCAATGAATACCAACATCAGTTCACAAAAGCATAACACTCTACTCTGCACTGGAAGGGTCCTTTAAGAATTGTGATTGAATTCCTAGAATTCCACCAAAAAAAACTCTGGAAAAGAGAAGCATGCACATAGAGTTTTTAAGAGAAGAATGTTGAATGTGTGACCGCGTGGTTTCATTCTAAATTGGATATTAGTTTCTTTGGACCGTTTAGTGTCCTTTGAATTTCCACGAAGTATGAATAATTCTGTTAGAAGCACATTTAAAGAAATTCGTTGCAACGTCATATACATTCCCTGCACGCGTTCTACTTATTGGGCACCCTATTGGGCCTAAACATGTAAGAATTGCAACTTTCCTCGAGAACATATCATAACAGTAGTTGTAACATGGTAAGAATTCTTCCTGTACGAAATTCAATAATTCCAATCTTATACAGTTTAATACATTTATGCTATACTAAAATTTCTATTCGAGGCAGTTTGAAGTAAACAAAACTAGACATGTATTATATCCATGAAAAACTAATTACCTAAAAGAAAGGGTGGAGTACGTTAGCACAGATTTAAGTCACCCAAACTTTCTCCTCCAGTAAAGAACCCAACGCAGCGTAGTGTGTACTGTGGCCGATTTAATTTTCTGTTTCTATCCCTTTATAAGAAAAGTTGTGAGAAAGCTAACGTAAGTAACCAATGGAGTACGCTTGCTTTTCCCTTAATTTGTACTTCTAGAGTCAAATCTTGTGACGTAGTGAATTATTCAGTGTCTTTAAAATTTCTCCGGCTGAGGAGTAAAAGTGGCCTAAGCAAAGTGGAAGGATAGAAGCCTTACTTAGACTTGACTTCAAAGAAAGCAAAGAAATGTCCTTTGTCCTAAAAGGAATGAAGATGGCATAAATTATTAAACCATATGTCGTCCTTTGATCATGATAAAACGTACCACAGCCAGTAAAAGGTCAATAGAATCATGTTTGAGGTTTCTATCTTAAGACGACTACATCAACATTTAACCAGGCGCTTCTGAATAGTATCATTTTTCTTACTAAATGGAAAACGTCATATTTAATTAAGTTACGCCCGTCTGTCCAACTTAATAAAAGACAAAAAAGGACAGGCAGGGAAAAATCATAAGCTATACTTTGAAATGCCAACAGCATGAAACTTATAATTCGCTGCAATGTTAAGAGGATTTAGTTTTGAGTATTTCGGGGATTATTCATTTCTCCCAAGTAGTTCCGCTTACCTTTGAATAAATATCTTTGGGCAACTTGTATGTATGTATTCTTGAGATTTTTCAACATAGCTAGCTTTAGTCAATGTACCTTTATCATTCGTTACTCCAAGATTTTCAACCAAGGCTCTGCTACCCTGCTGCTTTCGCATATAAATGTAAGAATTTGATATTATCTTGGTCACAAAATTTGTTGCTTTTCAGTTTACGTACGTCAGCTCCAAGTACAATATTTGATTTGGTTCCATTCTCACAATCAGTACAAGATTATTGAAGAGGAAGTAAATCTACATACAACTCAACTTGAATTCTCCATTATGCATGTTATATAGATTATTCATGGTCATGTTCCGAAAACTGGGCGTCTGGAGTTCCACCTAGCAATGCTGGGTGGTATTGAGATTGAGAAACATCTTTTATTACAAATCGATGATACACGTCTTCATCTCTTCAGTAGATATGTATGTAGACAACTGATCAAATAGTACTGCGAACCTTTCACCAATGACGCATATCATCTTCCCTGGAAAAATGTTTGTTTGCATTTTCAATCTTATAAACACGTTTGCGAAACCTTAGTCATTTCAGTTTGCATAAACAAAACAAATGAAGAAATAAGAATACAAACGATAAACAACATGGTTCCCAGCAATTTGAATGTTATGACGGAAGATAAAATCATATCGGTTGTACATGTAAGTATAAAATTATCAAGCGATGAAACTTTCGGAATCCTGAAATGAATTCGAAATCGATTCCTGGAAATGAACAGGTAAAGCTTGAGCAATAGTATAGTAGTCTAAATATTTGTTTAATCTTATCACATAAGCATGCAGTCCAAGTCAATCATGATCACCATCACCATTCTCATGCGATTATCTAAAATTCCAACGAAACACCATAATTTGCAAAAGCCTTCTCAGAATAGTTTTATGGATAGTCCAACTCCTCCAAGAAACATTTTGAAACAAACATCAAGTACATTGGTTGGTCAACTAGTGAAGATCGTTCGAGCTTACTAACTACATATGTCTATGTTACTGTGTAATGCTAATATATTCAGAAAATCAAAATTCACAGTCCTTTCCCACCCCTTCAGATTCCAGGAATTAGTTGTCCAGCCTGCAGTCATCCATAACATGGTGCATACAGTGCATAAATTGATAAAAAGGGTTCAGGCACAACGGCTGCCTACTAGTACGTGTGTCTTATATTATATAACCGAGTTTCGACACGAGTAGATTGTGCAACATTAGAAAACACACCTATACATTATGCATGGCTTTGCTCAAAATAAGCTGAGATAAGGACATATGAGTATTCCGAATGACGAATTCGCTGATATGATGTAATGCTTAAATTAATGTTTGATACTTCAATTTCAACACATCACCCTTTGCTCCTCACCCTTTGGAAGGGGATGCAAACTCAAACATGATCAGTAATAAATTCGTTTGGTGGATCCAGTCGTCAACAAGTGGATGGATAAACTGAACTATTTCATCGGGTAAAAATATCACGAGAGCAGCAGGTGCGCTCATTATCTCTTGTTTGCCAATATGCCACTCACTTGCAACACCACGGAAAATGTATTATTAGCCCAATCTCAAAAAAATTGTTGTTGTTGCAAGCCAGAGGAAGTCGTTATACACCTCATCATTTATTTCCGGCTGCTGAACTGGTAAACAATTAAATTTTCCAGAAAATTTCGAAAATCGAAAGAAATAATGAGTATGAAGAAACTATTTGTAGCAAGGATCCTTGAAACAATGAAAGTGTCGAAATCAGCTTCAAGTTACCTGCCCTCATATAATCACTTCCGCACTGAAGCGTCAATAACTTTCTCCGGGTATTCCTTTTTTAACTTTACTTCGTGTAACACCAGTTTGTTTTGAAAATCTTGCTTTAGTATTGTCCTGCAGCGCTTACAAAACACCAAATTAATGAATGTTATTAGCCACGCAATAATTGGGGGAAAGTTGGATATGCAATAAGAAGTTGAATATGACAATATACATAGTTGTGCAACTTTCAATTTCCAACCTCCGGTGATTAATTTGACTTGCATCAAACAAATGTACAAGCTACACAAGATTTTAGAGAAGTGCTGACAAAGCAAAAGAAAATGACATGGGGATTCTGCACTCTACACCTTTTCTTACTTTCCAAGAATCGTTAAATTGTTCTATGATTTAGACTGTAATGAGCTATGCTCTCGAAAATAGCAAGTTTCGCTCGTTCCAATTCCCAAAACAATTTTCGATTTCTCAGATGTTCCAATAATGGAACGTACATGCTTCGTATGTGCATGGTAGATACGTAATACAATATGTGTTCAAATATTCATCTTTTACTTTTGACATAAAACAGAAAAGGAAAAAGTAGACTTCTAATGTCTTTATAAAATGGAGTAATTTGCAGAAAGGTTTACGAAAGCATATTTCAAATTTCACCCATGTCTGTCTGTGCTTTAGTTCCATGTTTGATGATTATCCACAATGACAACCTCTGAATCGTAGCGTGCTTCCATTTGAAAAAAACGATATTTCAAACCAGTCAGCCACCCAGCTTTTGGTGTAAATTTTTATATGCGGCATCTTGTTTTTTTTTACATGTCTGATTTCAGAGGGGAACCAAGCTAATGTAATGAACCTAGATCTGTCTTCTTTTGTTAATTCACCGTTTTATAAACGCCTTTCGTAACCGTTCACATACGTTCTGAAAACAGCTTAGCACGAGAAGCCTAGAGAAATTTGAGAAAAATAGAACGTAGGTCGTATTTCAGTTTTTCTTGTCGCATGTTGTAAAAAGTGTGGTAATGTGTTTTGACGCGGTAATTTGTATTCAGTCTTTTCTCTTGAGTATTGAAAGACCGACGGGGCGAAAGAGACAAGTGTAACGAAATGTTTCTTGAAACCCTCCACATTTTTCGTGTGCTATCTGCTCTGAGTATATTTGCAAAGCGCAAATAGTAAATAAATATATCATAAATTTTAGACTTCTCAAATAGAACCCAGAAGGAAAGGTTTCAGAATGTTTAAAATAGACATGACATTGATATGTAACATACTGAATGACATGGATTCTGTTTGAGGAGGAAAAAAAGAAAAATCGTTTATAGAAGACAGCATATACGGGGTATCATGCCAAATTATGAGATTTTGTCTTAGTTGCCATTATCTCAAGAAAGGCAACAAATAACGTGTTTGCTATTGAAATAATCCCGTTGTATGAAAAACAAAACAACTGACGGTGTAACCGTTTAGGCATAAAAGCAAAAGTTTTTCTTTTGAAATCAAATTTAATTTCATCGAAGGTTACGCTTTGAGAGAATAAATTCAATAAAATGACTGATGACAAGCTTGGTTGATTTGGGCTATAACTTGCGGAGATGGGGCTACAAATGCGATTCAACCTTTTAGTGGTCTTAAAGACAATCTTGTTATCTGCGTTCAGGATGATGTTGATAAAAAGGAAGTATATTTTTTGTTTTGTTCATTGTGTATTTGGTACATTATATGTTATATGATACTTATATCCGTATAACTAGTTCAGTCCTTAAAATTTTTTTTATCATTTGAAATATCAATTTATATCCGTATAACCTTTTTGTGGTGCCATGATCAAAGGTTGTTCATTTCCAAATAGAAAACTTTTTTTTTAGACTTCCGAACAAATATTAGTTTTGTCTTGTTGCCCTTCCGGTTCCATTACCTAATGGAAAATGGGTTTCTTTTTAAACTGGAGAAACGCAATTATTATTTCCTTTTGAAGAATACAAGAAAAATTGCTCAAATACACGAACGGATGGAAGGAATATATATATATATGTCAGTGTGTAAACGCCCACAACAGGCATGTATTTTTGTTTATAAGTGGTTTTAAGAGTTAGGAGATGCATTTTAAACACAAATGGTGCAATTTTATGAAATAGTTATTCGGAGAGACAAGTAAAAGGCACTCAACTTCAAGTATAACATGCACCTACATTTATAAAGAGTGTATGTAGAATTTGAGTATTTGATGAATTTGTTCTTCTAATCGATAGATCATCAGTTTTTCAGAAGACTATACATATTATGTACTTAAAAATAAACTTATAAGATAATGAAACAAATTTCCCGACCGAAAACCCACAAAGGGATTCATTAAATTGAAAGATAGATACTTCTGTGATTCGTTTTTGTGATTCGAAATACATCTTTAACGTTCGTATATTTCGTTGGTATTCTATGTTGTTTCATATTTTCAATTTTGGCTACTTCAGTTATATGGACTTTTCCAGTTAAGCTTAAATATGGGTAGGAAGATTTTCCCTAAAGGTCTATAATATGAATATAAATGCTGTAATTTTCAATTCATAAGTAGTTGCGTATATATAAGTAATGAGTCTCAGAATAGTGGAAAAGCTAATACACATAATATTTTAAGCGGAAGTTTGTGTTTGAATCAAATGACTCCCCGATTTGCACCGGTGGTTACCTTACAATTACGAAGAGTTTAATTAATGCACCAGACCAAAAATCAACTTCGGTTTTGGTTTACCTCTTGAACTCAGTGAACTCATTGAATAAAAATACAACGATTCAAGCTAGAGACTATATGATATCTGACATCGGATTTAACTTTTTAACTCAATATACAAAGACTTCCAGTTTGTACTACTTTACTACACTACGATTTTGTGAGTATTAACAATTAGATAAACTTTGCCTTATCGAATATTCAATATTTATGTCCATTTTCATAACATTTATACGGTTCAGAATGAAACAACGGGGAGACCTGTAATTTTTAACGCGTTATGTCATAATTAGACATGAAGTAAAGTCACTCATTTCATACACGAGTGAGTTCAATTACATATTTCCTAGAAAATTTCACCATTCAGAGAACCATTTATATATCCATTTGACTATACACAGCCTACACACAATGTAGTACAAATATATCACATGAAGGCCCACGAGGAGTTTGCAGAGACAAGTTCCACAAAATGAACCGTGATAAGTGACTAATAAATCATTTTCAAAATTATCCTGTTAACATAAATTTTCAGTTGTCAGACCATGGAGAAAGAGCACATTTGGAACTTGAAGGAGGTGTATTTCAAGAAGGAATAATTCAGGAAAAGCAGCAAACGGATATTGTCAAACAGCGGAACTCCTGGCTTGGCAGTTCAGCACTAAAGGTTGGGAGCTTGCTGTTTCTTTTCTACATGTATGTATGCACAAAAGTTAGAGCCTGAACATACTGAAAGTGAAATCATGTTAACTAGATAATCATAATTGCCCTCACAAGTTTTCATTAATATAAATTTTTTGGATTTTTTGAAGCAAAATTTACCAAGGGCAAAGCTCTTCAAAATATAAGAGCTTTAATGGCATCCCTCTCTTAGTTGTAAAACCATACTACGCAGAATGAATAAAATGGATAATTCATAAAGTGTTTCGCAAACTTAAAGTTGATTTAGGAAGGCCAACGATGCTTCAAAGTAAAGATCTTCCCATTCTATAGCTTATCAAATATCCGGATATAATAAAACATCCTAATTTTCATATTAGTAATGAAATTGAAACTCTAAAAGTCCTAGAGTAATCCAACGCTTGACTTCATTAGGCAAACATGAATATTAGGTAACTGATACTGAAGCGTTAGTAATGAAATGAATTTTGAATGATAAAGTCATCATATACTAATCAAATAATACAATCAAGTGCCTACGATGAAGAGTAAATACGTAAAAGTACGTACTTCCATTTTAATTTACTTTATCAGAGGAAATTACGTATATAAGCAGTGAAACCATGAATAATTTAGAGTAATCTAATTCAGAATTTAATAATAACGTTTTGTTACAAAAATGTTATTATAAGTACGAAGTACACTATTTATTTATGATTCCCAGAATATTCCTTATAACACTGTTCTTATACTTTTCTTTTGATATAAAATTGAGAAGAATTTAAGTAAACAACAGAAAGTGAAGCAATAGTACTCAAGAAATTGATATGATACGAAACGAAATATTCCCATAATTTCAGCATAAAATGAAAATTTTACTACACATACACGTTGCGCAACTCAAACTAAAAAGCGTGGAGTTTGTTCAGTGTTTTAGTTTCACCTCAGTACGTCTGAGTCTATTTCAAGCAAATTTCATTACCGTGTATAGTCGATTAAATTGGCTTTTTCTAATGTAATCTGTACAAACCTTTCGCAATGTTTGTATAGTATTTATATGAAAAAAAGTTTGATAAACTGGGATTTTATCAATATTTGACAAGAAAATGGCGTAATAAGCCAGTTTGAGAGTTGGATAATCAATGTTTAACGCATGGTCAATATTCTTCTGAGGAGTTCTTTAAATTACTCAAGCTAATCGAGAGTTCTTCATACCCGGTTGAATATGCACAATACGCTTGACAATATATACGTATATCAAATGTAGTGTATGATATTTGACCTTCAATTTTCGCAAACACTACTACATAGTGAGCACTTCAATTGCTTTAAAATATTTGGATTTGAAGGTGAAGTGAATCAAACATCACTTGCGGGAAATTATGTCCTGAATTTATTGAACTTGAACGTTAATTAGTTGCTTCAAGTGTCAAGTACTATTGTCTGTCATCTGTGCTTAAAGGCTGCACAGTTTTAAACAGCATTATCAAATAATAATAAAGAAGATAAGTCATCATCATCGGGCACTTGGGTTAGCGTTCTAGAGTAGCTGTTTTAAAAATTTTCCAAATAGAAGAAAAACAAGAGTTTATTTTTCAAACGTAAGCAGTTTTATGTAGCATATTTACGATTCGTAAGATGCTTTCAATTGAGAACCCAAAACACGCACGTACATCTGTATCAACACTTTCACTTCACTAGCTCATAATAAATCAGTGGACACGAGCAATCTGGACATTTTAGGGAAAATGTATATCAGTCTAATATTACCAGCTAGAGAAGAAGTCTCCACAGAGAGGAAAGTGTTTTCCTGAACCATAACACTTGTTACTTGTTGGCCTTCTCAGCAAAGTTCAGTTGGCAAAGCGAATAGGGAAAGTTGAGACTGTTCACTTTTCCTGTAGTCAGTCATCTAGATTTGCCCCGTTTACTTTCTCAGGATTTTAAGACAGTGAAGCTACATCAATGCGTATGAAGATACTACATAGCTTTCATCGTCAGATACAAGTAGTAAATATACACACATATGAAATTCTTTCCTACCCATATCAGTCAGTGCTCAGACTCAGGCACTAAATTGAAGATCCTTCTGATTTGGTCAATTCAGATCCACCACTCGTCTTGGACCCTAAATTTAAGGTCCAAAACGATTTTTATGGTTTCAAAATTTATTATTTTTACCCGATGAAAAGTCTGTTACTAAATGTCAATTAAAATGTGTGTTAATCCTCAATAATTTTTGTTACTTTATTTTTAAGTTTAAATTTTAAGTAGGGCACTACATTTAGGTTCTGAGCACTAACTGGACTAATATGAATATTCTGTAAATGTAAACATCCTTATCAATTTCTAAGAAAAATTTAATACGATCGATATCGATACAATTGGAAGTGTATTCAAATTTCAAGATTGTACATGCTGTTGTACAAAAAACTAATTAACCAAGAAAACGTGTACTATAGGGTATGCGAAGGGAAATGAACTAATAATGGCATCCCATTGAGATATGAGAAGGAAGGGAGAAAGTCATATGCATTTGAATTCATAACGAGCCATGTACATTAACACTACAATAATAAAATGTTTGCAGGCTTTCTCTTGGAATATATGCATGCCCTTGCCCATAAAGATGACGAAAAGAAAATTTTTATTTTCTTCACTCTCGTGTACATCATCTAAAGAACGACTAACAAACAATTTGGGGTTTGTTACTAGCTTGAATAGTGTGAAGGTAAATGCGAAGCAGAATCTTATGTTTTGACACGAAGCGATATGCAAAATTTGTATGATGACACATTTCACATACACTACAATGCATTTTTTACCCTACAGCTCCTATTTTTTCCATCTTTACAGCTCAAATCTTTTCTGATCAAACAATCACGACAGCAGGCTTTGAGGTAGTTTAACAATGAAGCTCAGGTGAAGTTTCAGTGATTAAAGTGTTTTCAGATCATCAGCCATCATCACATCACGACATGATTTTCAAAGGAGTGAGTAATTTGTATTTTCGATTCACACGTATCTTCTTTCTGAACAACAAGTAGTATACTTATTACAGTAAAAAAAATAGCTCGACTTCTTTTTACAAAAAATCACAACATGAAGACCTTTGCATATAACTGCGTTTTGTGTCCACATGAGGCATCAGTTTCCAACCAAATTGGTGAGTTGTACTCCAAGAATATATGATACTACGTAGAAGCTCCTACGCAAAAAAACTGTATTTGTTCTCACGACTCCTCACATCACGCCATGATGTGTAAATTTCCTTTGTTTGTTGTTTATCCAACAAGCATAAATAATATGTCTACACTAACACATTCATGATCTCTTCCACCTTATCAAAACTAGTTAGCAGCATGGAATATTTGAAGCATATGAAGAGGAATTGTAATAAGGATACCACAAAGAATATTCTAGAAGTGCCTGTCTTCACTTTCTCTCCACCAATCATGTGAGATGATAAGAGATCATACGAACGGGAAGTTCCTGTAATATATTGATCTCTGTTCCATATTATTGTTGTGTTTGTGTTAATTCACCCGAAGAATATTGGTACATTCTCAACCCCACTGATATCACAGGAATGGCAACCATGCTATAATTGATCTAATGATACAATACAATGAAACAAATGAAGTTGTGCGACTTTGTCTCAGGGAAAGAAATTACGTTGGTAGGCTCAGTTTAGTTTAATACCGGATTTTTGGTGTTGGTATCACCGTAATGACGAAACCCATAATAACAATGTGTAATATTACACGTATTGTTCCTCTCATTCGGATAAAACAGGCCTACCCTTGTAATAGCTTCAGGAAAAACATCGGTTTCGGTTAACCCAGACACTGATGATATCATTGTCATTATTACTTCCACTGTTTTACCCTCCCTGTTGTAATTTCGTTCCTTCCAATTCTGAAAACTCAGCGGTGCTAGAAATAGCGATACCGCAGAAAGTTTTTGGACCTGTTTTCCAACAGAATTGCTGAAACTAATAAGAAAACCGTTGGTAGCTGTTCCCCTGTTCCAGTTCCAGAGTCGTTTCATTATTATTATTTCTTTATCATCAAACCAGTAGCATGCTGCCGCAAAGTACCATTTTCCTCAGTGAATCAGGTTTTTTTTCACTCCGGCTTTGAGTTGGATGGTGTAGTAATTGCGATGGTTGGATCTGGCAAACTTTCAAATCTCCTCATGCGACATATGTCACATAGAACTGGGTTTTATAGTAGGAATTAATACATGCTTACTTACACTGACTTAAGCAGAGCCATTCATGGCTTAATTACTCACATTTGGGTTATTTAAATCATCATCCATTTGCAATTTTGCTGTAATTAAACTAGTTCAAAGAAAGTGAAAGCAAATGAAATTGCATTCTTAGGCAAAATAGATAAAATTTTGTCAGTGATACAAATATACTAATTAGTATATATAGTATATTCGGGAAACGTGAGACTGGATATAAATGAGACTTATCCATCAGCATGATAATGGTTGGTGGCGTGGCGAATATAATGGACACGTAAAGAGCAGCCTCAGTCAGTTGAAACTGAAACTTTGAAAGAGATTCAACCATCAACCTAAAGCAAAGTATTTACTTACACTGTCAGAGTGGATACAGAACAAACAAGCAGAAGTTTCAAGTGGCAATGTAATCAATTAGTGGGTCAACTTTTATATAAGGGTTGAGTGGTTGAGTTGTACTTGCATATAAAGTAAATAAAAGAATTCGTTTTCCTAATGTGCAGTTGTTGAAACCAACGCACCAAATTTTACTTTCAAACTAATTGATAATATAATGCTATTAGCCCTTTTAGAAAAATTACCCCCCACTTGTATTCCATACATACAGTACAGTACAGATGGAAAGATACATAACCGTTAGCATTAATTACAACTATTTTTTCATGTACAAGCTACTTTTGTAAGAATGATTGGATGCTTATTGCCTTTTTTAGAAAGTTAAATTGCAATTTAAAAACGACTAGTTAAGAGCATCATAGGATGAGGGGCTGATTATATCCCACATGTGCAAATGCTTCACGGAATGCTTCTCTACTTGACTTTCATCTGTAAGCTTCCTTAATGATTCAAACTAGGTTCGTTTAGAATGTTTAGTGACTGCTTGTTAATACGATGGAATAACGATTTTTAGCAAAAAAAAATATGAAAAGCTGTTTTTGAGGATGGATATGCATAATGGGATCATCTACTCACATTCCAGTTTTAAACCTTTATTCATTTAAACAATTTAATTGAATTTTTATTGCTATTTCCCATTACTGACTACTTCGTTCCGTATTCTCCGCTTAATTAACTTACTTAAATGATCCAAATACGAAGTAATGATATAAATGTTTTACTTTTCGTTTAAGAAGCTTAAATAAAGTCATTATTAACAACCGCGCGTGGGATTATAAATCATAATATACAGAACAAATGGGAATTCCAAAATAGATAGAATTTTTGCGTTTTTTTGCAAAAAAAACCTTCGTCTAGTCAAAAACAAATTTAGAATTAGGATACGGATCCACATGCCTTTCAAACAGCAAAACATTTGTTGTTGTGCACGGCAGTGTACATAATAAAAAATGAATCCCCACTTCAAATATTACATTCATGCAAACGTCCAATTTGTGATTCCAATATCAATGGACAGGCTAACCCATCAAGTTCATCCTCTGGGAAATTGCCTTTTGTGAATGGTAAATTGAAAAGAAGTTTTCATTTTCCTGAGAGCAAGCAAACCATATGCTGGATCATTTGACGAACAGACGAACATCAATCTTTTCCCCTATTTGAATCAAACATATTGCCTGTTTAGATTGAATGCAATGTCCAGACAATTTTCGATGGATGGGAAATGTTCATTGTAAGCAGACGATATTCACTCAATAATGAACAGCAAACACGTCATAACACGTCAGAATTTCGTATGAAATATATGTGGTGAAATTGTTACTAATGAATCCGAATCCTGGGATCGCAATAAAACGTAAAAATCACGTAAACTAAACAAGACACGAGGCATATACAACTCGTGTAATCCCCCTAAGCATTGAAAGAGAAAATGAAAATGGAACAGGGATATAAAAAATTGACGTAGTTATTCGCTTTTACTACGTAGAAATTCTCGGTATTAGATTGTCTGAAAGTATTAGGCAGCCATATATTGACCAAATCCTTAAATGAAACCTCTTGTTAACTCCATGATGAACATAAGCTATCATAACTACGTAAATCTCTCTGAATCTCTGTAAGCAAATAAAATAATTTACATTGTGTATCGTTCTGAATAACAATATAAGACGCCATAAGGTTAGTCCTCAACTGAACCCATCGAATCTTGTTTATAATAAAGTAGAACACATCAATTTGAAATGTACTAATGGATTTTTATTCTTCTACCAAATGGATTTTCAAATTTCAAGTGGGGTCTCATTATGTCTACTAATTACATCACGTTAAGGCGAAGAGGAAGTCTGTCGATGGCAACTTTTCATTAAAACAATGAACATTTCTGCGAATCTTAAATGAAATTCCCCAACAGTTGCAACTTGTTTTTGTTAAAATCATTAAAAGTCATCTCCTGTGACTGCTAAGTAAGCTGTTCAACGTACTGATCGGATCATGAGTTTGTATAATGGTGACATGATTAGGAAGCTTGTGTAAGCAGAATCCAAAATAATCCCTGAACTTGTTCGATGATTGAAGTCACGTTATGTGCTACGTGAAACCATTAGACAAAGGAAGAATTGTGCTTTGCTGTACGACGGCTTAGCTGGTTTCAGCTTCGTAAACAATGGATTTCGATTTGGGGCAGGAAAATTGGGAGGAGGATGCTGCTGTCTAGTTGACGGCATCAACATACTTTCTACGTAAAGTCGCAGATCTGCTCATCATCGCAAAAACGGTAATTGACTTTCACTCGTGGCTCACTATTATTACTAATGACTGCAGAAATCAGAGATGATGGACAATCGTTTTCATAAATTCTTCATTTCCCTTTTACAGCAACATATGAAATCAGAGTTTCTTCACATTATATATGGTCATAAAAAGATGGCGAAATTCTCATCTTCGTTCTGTGGTTTATTTATATACAGGTAATAGAAAGGACAAGGTCAATTGATTATATTTTTAAATTAATAAGCTTTCGAGTCAATTAACATACATTATCTAAAAATCAATGCGTGTTGCTTAAATGTTTTATAAGGAAGAAGTATATTAGACAGTTTTATTAGGGCTTCTTTAGTATTTTTCCTAAATAAGAACAAAGCTTAAGTTTATAAAACAAATAAAGCAGTCTCCCCAACAGAAGTGCTGAGAACAACAAGTTTCTCTTTTGTTGGTAGACTACTATCATCACCTGTGCTTCTATTATGCCAGCTACTTTTGGTTTTGAGTATGAAACAAAGAAATACAAGTATTTGATCAAGAAAATGTAAAGGTAACTTGTGAAGCGATGTATTCTTCAGAACCTCACGATTTCATGAATGTAAACTAGCATATGGTTTATCTAGAAACAGAAACCCGGTTTCAGAGAAATATAACAAACTACAGTATGTGGCACAATGTAGCAAGAATAATATGGGCTACTAAACTAATTTGTGTAATGAACATCAGCCTGATAAAATATGTATGAACAGTTCGTCTAGAGAAAGCTGTTGATTGTAGTCGAATTCGGAGATGATTAGGCTGCTACTGTGCTACTTGAAACTGCTCGCATGAAATGTACACTACTATTTATACTCAAAGCAGCTGCTGAAATGTCTTACAAAGAATTCTCAAAACTCTCATAAACCACGTGCCATTTCTCACATTACCTATGAACATTAGCGTCATATTTTTATATGTAATACTGACAATTGTACATTTTACAGGGAAAATAACCAGATCCTTCCATTCACATCCTCATGATAATATTAGATGAGAAAATACATGAAACACACAACCCCAGGTTTCACATTCCCATTAATGATCATTACAAAACTGCAAAACAAACACTGTTATTTCCACCACCTACCTCTCGGATTCCTCGCATTGTTTATACGTTATATATGCCCATTTCCTGAAAGCAAAGTTCCTCACTTTTTAGCTTACTCTGCGTAATAAAGATACCATGTGTCCACGCAGCACAAATCATTCTAAGATCTAAAGAAGCTGCTCTGCTCCTCCAACTATTGACTTCTGTAGGAAACCCGTATAGTATATACCTGAAGACTTTTTCATCGCTTATTTTTCACTTGGTTTCACCACACCGACTTTATTTTATGTACCTGCATTGCATAGCTCCCCCAGTAATATTGAAGCACACTACTATAAAACAACGGCATTACATGCAACTTTGGAAAACCTTTTCTGCTTTTTCCTTCATGACTTTACCAACTTCCCTGGTTTTATGACAAACATAAAGTTGTACAAAAGTGCTTGCCTTCACAACTTGCACACATGAATATGACCAGCAGACGGGCATCCAAAGTGCATGAGCACCGAGAGCAGCTATATAGGCTAACAATATTTTTGTCGGGAAACTTCCAGGTGGTATGGTATACCAAGAATGGGAAAATCCAAGATCATAGAAGTCCGCTGAGTTGTAAAAAGCAGTGCATCGTGAGTAGTGGGGGTAATAACAGCATAGTATATTTTTAACAGGAAGAATGACAGCGTACTATTACTTACAATAGGTTTACTTTTACTTTGCTTACCTTCAGTTTGGGGAATTTATGATGGGAAGAGCCACAAACACAGATTCGTAGGACCAGTTGTTGAAATTGATGTTCCCACGTCTCGTCAAAGAGGCTGTATATAGTAAGAGCAAGCGGTGCGTGTTGGGATGATTTGATGAAGTTTCCGTTAGATTTTTAGAAAGCTTCCGGTTCGGGTGAAAAGCCTGGTTTTTGTGTTTTAGGTAGAAGTATATGAGGCAGATTACTTACTTTAATATAGTTTTAAGATTTGAGATCATTGACTGGTTTCTTGGTTTTGTTGGAATAAGATTATAAAGTTGATAATGAAAAACGTTGTTTTGTACAGAAGATGGGGTCAAAGTTCTTTTCAAATGTTATGAAGATTGTTGTTAATATTCACTGTTCCGAATTAAAGAAACATTTACATGAAGAGTAGAAAGGGAGAATGAGATTAACTCTAACAAAAATCACCAGGTCTGTTGTTTTTGGGTGCAAGTTCTCGCATAAAATGAATAAAGGTTTAATGCATGTGACACTCCACACGACGCACTCTTTTTCTGTGATAAAAAGAGCTCTTAAAAGTTAGTCTTGGTGTTGGAAATCCCTACTTTTTACTGTTTTTATATGTGCGACAATAAATTGTAGGTGAATGAGTGTCTACTGCAACAATGCTCTTGATAATTTCAGGGTGAAAATAGGAGATTTCTGATCCTGATGATGATGGCGATAGCGAGGAAAGTTGGTGGTGAAACGGTCCCATTGTCACCATTAGCGTTGGAGTTCGTTTTTATTACTTGCCCACTACTATTATTCACCTCCACACCACATCAATGTTTTATTTCGGCCTATAAAGAACAAAAAGAATGAGTCAAATTAATTATTAGTCTATTGTCTGCGTAAAACCCTTCCACTTTTAATGCTATTAATTAACCCTACTTGCGCACCCTTGTCGATCATTCCAATGATTTTGGTTTTAACATTATTTGATCAAACTAAAAACTTAGAAGATACTGATTTACTTAGTCTGTATGTCTATTTAAAATTTCATTTCATTCGCAGTAAAAGTATACGGCAGCCATATTTTTTAGAACAAACAATAATTGTCTCATATTCATAAATTGGATTGCACAAACTTTTGCGCAAATACGTAAGTTTTCAATTAGCGAATAAAAAGAACAAAGAATTTATTCAGCATTCTGAATTATCATTTGGAGTGGACCCTTGTCTCGTATCCACTTTGAATAAAGTCGTATTATATGTTGACGTTTCTTTATAATACCAATCTTACTTCAGATTGGGGAGTGCAAAGCGGAACCCTCCTTTGGAAAATACAATTCTGGGGACAACAGAGATCAGAAATTTGGCAAGAAGCATGAAGAAACTCCCTCGAGACTTTCAATCTCAATCGACACTCATTTTACGCAGTCCTGGCACGAACTCCACTCCATTCCCGTCCTCTTTGTTATCCAATTTCCATTTATGGACAACGTGCAAAATCATTTAAATGACATGTTTCCCAACCTTTCCGGAGATTGAAAAACTCTGGAATTTTGCACAATTGAGTTGAGTGAATAAAATCAAAGCCATCAAATCACGAGAGCATACGAGTTTTAAAATTGTAATAAAAATGGAGAAAGCAAATAACCCATTTCGTTATTATTTTAAAAGGGCTGCTGAATTGAGTCTTGAAATGATGTCAGTTTTCTTATAGAGGCTGCTATAAAGTTGTCGGTGTCATAAGCCGAACTTTCAAGCGTATGTACTAAAGGTAGCAATACCGAAACAGAATGAAAGAAAAAGATGGTCATGCATCACTACCTATATTCCCCAAGGAGAAAACAAAGAGACAATAACCCTTCAATGATGCCGATTGATCAATACGCTGCACGCGCATTTATTTTGGGAGAAGATATAAAAGAAGCTTTCGAAGAAATCCACTATGAAAATCCACCAATGTCATAAAGCATAGTGGTTGGTAAATATATGAAAGGCTTTATAAACCCCCGGCTTTCACCCGTAGCCTCCTCTGGTTTTAATTTCACTAGGAGTTACATGATGCATCCTGCCTGTCATCGGGATGATCGGCTGTATAACAATTTTGTGCACGAGCGGGTCAAAGAGAAGCTTTTGTATGATCTGCCCTTTCATTGTTCGCATCTGAACGGAACTTGCTTGCCATTACTTGACATGCTGACATATTTAACGGACCCAGTACTCTCCTGATTAAGCAAGCCTGGCGTGGACAGTCATGCGACAGAGAAATTGGTAGGATTTGACATGACACTTTCCCATGTCCCATCATTTCTGTCTCGTAATCGTGTCTGGAACCTGGGAAAGCTAGACGTAGCAGGAAACGGAACGGCACATGATTGTGAAGGTTGTTTGTTCAGCTTTACAATAAAGAACAGCATGGGATTGAATGAATGGCCAGACAATATGTTATTTTTGTAATTAGACTTTTTCAATTATAATGGTTTTATCTTCCATTGTATTTGATCAAGTGAAATGGTGTGAATTCACAGGGAGTGGTTTTCAAACTTGACATTTGACCTATAGCTAATGTTTTCAATCCAAGTTTATTTAATACTTGACTCTCATGACCACTACTACCAAACAAGTGAAGTTGGATCATTGTACATTTGCTTGAAGTTAGCTAACGCTGGGTCTATCTTTTACTTTCATTGATTGATTACTTTGGGAGATATTCCTTTGTATTACTCCCGATGTATTCCTTTTAAATTGACAATGAATATCGACCCATGCGGTAATTTATGAGACACAGTTACTATCCATTTTACAGCTGGCCTCACCAAAGTAAAACCAATCGCGCAGAATAATCATTTCTTGAAGCCTATAAATATTCATGTATCTCACTTTGTATTACACTATTTGCCATTCCACATCTCCATCTTATATGCAGCACAATTTTATTCTTGTATATTTTTTGCTACTCCGTTTGGCTAAAAAACGGTCTCATATAGTACAAAGTACAGCTCATTAATTCAATATCAAATTGGACAAAAGTTTCGCAATCTTGCACGCAAACATAGATGTACATTTTCTAATTTTGTCCACTATACATTTTACGGAGAAAGATACCAAGGACGTAGCTGAATGCATCCCACTTTTAGTTTGATCATAATATCAATATTAAAAACGGGTGAATGCGCAGCACATATTCCCGGAAGTATTAATAAGTCCCATGAAATATACTTCCAAAGACATCCAACTGAAGCCTTATGATTAAACCTTACATTTTCTTTAGTTATACGTATATGTAGGTCCTACTTATAATTAAATACGCTCCCACGATATTATCCGAAGATTAGAAACATGACTTCAGAAGAGAGCTTTAGGATAGGATGAGATAGATTTCATTATTAGTGATTCGATGGTTCAGTAAGAACTGATAACACTGATAAGTATATGGATAATATTACGATTGCAAATTACGACATGGTTGCACTATAAGGACAATCTTTCAAAAAGCCCAAACAAGGACACACATATTTATAAGAGCTTGTGGTAAATAACACTTGAAAAGTTGCCTTGCAGTCACCATTCATCAGTTAGTTATCATTAATCAACTTTTATCCAGCTCTCCCGCCTCCAGAAGATTCGTATCAGTCGCTCGGCAGTTTTTTGATTCTACAAACATTTTATTCATGTGGTGAAATCAAAATCCACAACAAACCTAACTCGAGGGTTTTTCTTGCATTAGCAAATTAAATACGTAGGTGAGTTGGAGATCACGTAAAAAGTGAAAGCTTTCTCGGATAAGAGTATCAACACTCAACACATTTTCTCATGCCAATCACATTTACATGTCAATCGTTACACAAGGTGGGTAGCTGGAAAGTTTCTGATAGAAAAACAAATAATCATGACAAAAGTATATAGAATCGCCCTTGATCCAATTTCTGATGATGGATTTGCATATCATATCATATCTTTAGTAACCTTCATAAACAATGGGATGGAATAAAATTGTATTCAACCAAGCTTGACAATGAAATTTGCGAAAATAATACACGGGCACACGTAGATTTTGCTTAGAGTTTCAGCATCAAAGTTTTGAATTAAATGCAAATTTGTCATGTTTCTCACATTTTCAGTGGGATTTTGTTGAACGAAATGCCAATAAATAACCTTGTGTACTAAACTTTACACACATGACTGGCTCTTACTGCTGCCGGAAGGGGAAATATATAACTCGATTTATTCCACACATCTTACTTGGATTAACATGGTTAGCTCGGTTTCGACTACCAACCAACCAACATTTCAAATCATACATGAATGAAACCAATGTGATTGAAGAGTGAAATCATTCCAAGCTAGTTAAGCATAAAATGGGATTTGGTGCATGAGAAAATACTAATACGGCACGTGTATACTACCTACATAACATGTATTTTCTATCAATATCCACTATTTCGAATTTGTATCCAAAAGCAGAGAAAAACAACAAATTAATTCTTCCGTCATTACCACGCAGGATGGAGTGCCTAAAATTCTAAATAAAAATTTATTAATCCCGTGAAACGAATTTCCATCATTCTAATAAGCCTTTATATAGCTCTCAAGCTCATTTGATTTGGAAATCAAGGTTGCCATTTTCTGCAGATAAATCGCTGAAACAAGTTTGAAACATTGAAGGCAGCTACAGAAAAAACGTGTGTATGTATGAGCCACGATTACAGTTCTGAGAAAAGTGAAAAGACGTCATTACATCAGATCAGAAGAAAAGAGTCTCGTAACATTAAACTGATGACCTTTTTACTATTATTAGTTTGTAACTGTGCAAGCATAGATAAAAAACTAATGGCCGTACGTAAAGTAATGCTGCAGCAGTTCTAGCACCAGATTTCTTGACTTTGAAAGTTTTAATGTGCTTGTCCATCAAAAAGGAGAATTAAAGTTTGCTGAGCTGGGATTATAAGTTAAAACTTGCAACGGTAACTTAGAGGCTGCTATCTTGGGAACACGCATCGGATTGGGCAAAAGTAGAAGTTTACAGTCATGAAATGTGGATAACAATAAAATTGTTTGCAAAAGATTTTTGAAAAATCTTGTTAAAACAAGTTTTAGTTGACATTTTAAATATGTGAACTAAATTGAGTTGGCCTTCCTCATTCTCTAGAATCAAGCAATTGGAAAATGAAGAAAGGCCAACTTCATTACAATGATAGGTGTCATACCAGGTATGATGGTTGAAAACACAATTTCAGTAAACTGGAAAAATGTGGAAATTATCTCAATTTTAAATTTATATCAGCGACAACTTTATTATCATTTTGTAGCGAATAAAGTTTATGGTATCTTGTTTGATTTGCTTACAGCGTTTCTTTTCTCAGTGAGTTAGTCTGTCTCATTTGGTTTAAATGATGAAATCAACTGATGATGTAATATGATTTCCGGTAGCCATATTATGCCCTTGTTTTCAAGGTGTGATCCAAAACTTTTTATTTTATCTAAGTTTTCAAACAAATAGAACCAACTAGTCTGGAAAAGATTCGATAAACGCGTACTATTTTTCAGAAAAAAATCCCATTGGAAAACTTTTACTTTCAGGTTTATTGACTGCCACTCACATCAAAAGAAACTGATAAAAACCTATGAAGACGTATTTCCAACCAGGAAGCATACTTTTGTGCTTCTTAGAACTTGGACACTTTGGACGGTGATAGCATAGCGCATTCATATTCTGTAGTTGGTTTTTCCCCAACGAAAACACCGTTCACTCCATTATCTGTAATATGCAATTCTAACCTATTCTGTAAAGACAATAAATCGCATAAAAACTAAAATCAAAAATCTTTTTCCTTCCTCAATTTTTATTTAGTACTTGCTTGGCATGGCATGAGTGAACCCATTACATGTAGTATTGCACATCCTCTATCTCCAACATCAAAGATACACCCCATTCCCACACGCTTCAATTCCTTTAATTTGGTCATATCGTGAATTGTGCAACGGTTATCTTCTCATGGTCACATGCTCTTATGATCTCTATAAGGAAGCATTTCATAAAATGTATGCTCCACTTACTCATCTTGTCTTTCCGGCCATCAAACAGATTACTAGTCGCATTGTCTCAAACACAAAGCCCCACCTCTATCTGTTGAAAACGGTTAATGTTTTCTCTGAAAATCATGTACCTGGTAAGGTGCTAATAAAGAGTAGTCACCTCGTATCGCATGTAATGAAAACTTAAAACTTTTCTGGCCCATTGTTCACATTCATTTAGATAGTAAGCCCAAGTTTTAGTATGATGATGATACGGCAAATGGTAACGATAAATAAATCCTTTGCTAATGGCGCATTGATCTAGATATTTTTCAAAGGAAGAACTATCTCGTAGGAGTTTCAATTAAAGCTCATTCCAAGGAATGCTCCTGTCTTTTGAAATTTGCTCGTAAATTCCAACTACAGCCATAACTGCTACCAACTCTACCTTGATGCTGAATAGAATAGAAAGTGAGTGTGCAAACTACTGTTTAAGATCCAGATAATATTGCCTTTCAGTTTTGCTCCCATGTATTGTGTTTTTGAGCTGATGGTAGTCAATTTATCAAGCTCAACGGAGATTTAAGAGACATTTGAGAAATTTATATCTTGAAAAACAATTAGCTTCATAGTCGGTTCTTTTCTCGTTTCTTCAGAGTCAGCTTGTGAAAAGGGAGGACAAAGGAAGTAGTTCTATACAAAATACAACCAACTCCAGTGACAATGCTCTTTGTTAATGAACTCTTTAAAAGAAAGTCTTCCAAGAAGGCTCCCTCAGTGCGAATCTTACATTCCACTTATTTTCAGAGAGTTGGGGTTATTGATGCATACAATTTTCACATCCGCATTCATCAAGATTTTCCCACGTCTTAGTTAGTTAAGTATGGGAGCACCAAAGAAAATGTAAATCATGTACATACTCCTCTACGCAGTACCGATACGATTCACACTATAATTAATATAATAAAAGAAAATTCTCATGGAGGAGTTGCTCTCGTTTCGAAAACCCCTCCAAACAATATCGCTTCTAAATGAAATAAAATCGTTTAAAAATACAGTTGGGTACCATTCAAATTCGCAAAAATAAAGACAAGAACTAAATTTGCGTTTATGAGAAAAGCCTTACGGAAATGAAATTGAGAGGAGTTTTTTCTCGCTTTTGAAAAGAAAAAATTAAACCCCTAGCAATTAGCATGTGTCCCTGGGCAGCTGTTTTTAATGCACAATTAGTGACAAAAGGATGAGCATAGAGAAGCTCCACTACACTACAGAAGCACTGACGCTGCCGCTGCCAACACCATCAGCATGATCACTATCATGACGATTTTGTATAGAGAAAGCAAAGTTTTCTTCCTTGAGTCCAATATAATAAACGGGCAAATTACACCCGTTCGCTCTGTTGGCTCTTTCCACTTTTCAGGAGAGACTCGACTAGTTGCTCTGTGAGTAAAAGAGGGATTTTGAAAAAGGGTCATTATCTAAAGCCATGTAAGAAACGCATGGGTTGAAAAAGAAAAAAGTTTTTTTTTTGTACTTTTCTCTCTCCATCTCTTCTTTGCACAGTCGGTGTCTTCAAAATGGAGCTCTTTTCTAACGAACCCACAAAAACGACTCAGAACCAACCGCAAACTACACGCAAGAACAAGCAGCTCCTTTGGAATCCTAACTATTTCATAGGAATCTAACACATTTCTATAAAGAATTTTTCGTTTCCATTCCACTCCTCCCAAGACAACTTCACTAGTCACTGTATTTTTAAAGGAATAAAAGTATAAGTAATCTTAACGAGAAACACGACAAGTTGCTACTTTGAAGAAGAAGAAGAACTGAAGATATAATTATTTTCAGCTTTTGCTCCGCAGCGCAACAACATCATCATATCATACTGTTTCATTTTTCATACGCACACTACACACACTTTCGCAACAAGGGTTTTTCTTTGTATTAATAATAAAGCCTGAAGGAAAGCTGGAATTTATTTTTACTCCTCACATTCTTAGTGACTGTCTTGAGGAAACTTAATTACTAATTACATCCGAGATGTAATGTAGTTGCACGAAATAACAACCAGAGTTGTTTTGTTATTTTGCACTCACCAAAAGGAGAAAGGAAGTGGATGGTCATGTTGAAAATGGTAAAAACTTTTCTGGCTACATTATTGAAACGAGTTTAATTGTACTTTACACGTTAAGGTTGCCCATGCTCTCAAAAACATCAGAAAGAAAGAAAAGTTGCGTATTATGCATTATCATTACATTGGAATTAGGTTTATTTGGAACACGCGTTGGAGAATGCAATTATGTCCGGCCCCATAATCTGAGAAACTTTTAGCCTGCGATTCTTGAGATTACCATGTCTGTCTGTGTTTTTGTTTCCACCAAACTATGCATACACAATGGTAAAAAACAGTACTTTACAAGCTTTAGTTGGCGAACACCCACATTAAAAGAAAACAAACAAGGCGAGTCTAACCAAACAAAGTAACTAATAAAAGGGTACATAATATACAGGTCTGTACATGCCTACGTAATAATATCCTCCTCAGGCTTGTATCAGTGAAAGTTTTCAATCCGCGTCTGATTCCGTTTTTCACCACCCTCGCCACTATGTTATTTACCTTTAGGGAATGATGGGATGGGAGACAGCGAAAAGTACATAGCTTATAGCAAGCACGCATTTTGCAGATTGGCAACTTCAACCCAGTGTGATTTATATACACCAGCCATTCTTGATAGTTATTATTATAGTAGCTATTACTTAATGCTTCAAAAGAATCAAGCCATATTGTACGGGAAAAAAGTTTCTTTTCACATTTCGTGTGTAACTATGTACTTGATTGTACCCCACCCTCATTCAGTCACACGCAGACCCAGATGGACGATGAGTTTCAACAGGGCTGAATAAGAGGAATATGGTACGAAAAAAATGGAGTTTCCATTTAGTCGACGATATGATGTTTGCCTCCCGAAATAGAAGTTTCAAAATGAGAGACAAGAATGGAGGTAAGACCAGTGTGGAAATGTTTCAATAAGTTTCTTTTGCTTGAAGGGAAAGACGGGTGCAAACTTACGTAATATGTACATAAGTACACCAATGGTCACGCTACGTTTAGAGTTGGTTGTGTTCTGTTGAGATCGTTGCCCCAATTCACCATCCACCCACAACTCAAATAAAAAATTTACTGATGACTAGAATATCCCATATGCAGCTTTGTACAAGGCAGACTCCTGTAAAGTGTACAAATGGGATTTGAGAGGAAGGCTGAATCTAGATTTAACCAATTCATATGTATTACTTTAGTGAGCTGGAAGAACCTAATAATAGTAAAGACGTACAGTCTCAATCCTCCCTTCATGTATCATTAAGGTCATCACGATCCTCTTTGTGTATTCAATGAAGAAAATAGATGGAGGCTGAAAGGTCATGTGGGAATGCTAAAAGTGAGGGCTTCCCACTTTTTGATTGTCGGTTTATCCTCGACCAAAAACGGAAGTGGCTTTTTAAAAAATCCATAGAATTTGGTAGTACAGCAATTCTCAAAGGGATTTTAAACATTTTAGGCAATTATTTGTAATATTCAACGTGCCCTAGAAAAGTTGGAAAAATGTGTACACAGGGAATAGCATTTAAAAGCAATTCGACCTTGCTCACTTTCACCTGCATACATATATGGATCATAGAGAACTGGCGTTTCAAGTTACTCTGGCCAGGTTTCGGAATAAAGGAAGCGACATTTTCCCTAAAATAACTGCACATCCAACATCACATCATCCACTTCTCCGTCGCTACATCATGTATGGAACATAATACTTTATGGGAGATTATAAAAATGACTAAAAGTGATATGAGGAATGAAACGAGAAAAGTTTTCTTTACTTTCTCCGTTCCTTTCTCCGTTCCGTCTGATGGCGACCACTTCTCATGATGACTAAGTAACTCAATACACGTATAAACCACTTTCAGGAATATTTGTGGATGAGAACAAGAACCGTTTTTTGATATCCACATGAGAAAGCATGAGTAGTGTATTATTGATACATCTTTTATCCCATGTACACAGAAGAAGTATGTAAAGTAATGCCATAATACCACTGGATTGCATATTTCTTACATTATCTCTAAGAGCCAGACCGGAGTCGAGAGAGAAGAAATAAAGATGGACAAAAAGAAGAGGAGGAAAGCCGAGAAGTAATGTTCGGTCGGTGACAATAAAAAGTTACTCCAGTTCTACTACTTCAGAAAAATGTGGGCTTCCAAATGGAAATGCTTGGCTTGTGCCAATACTGGCTGTGCACTAAAGAGTATATTACGTAGTACGCTTAAACATACTGTTTCCCCGTCAATGTATATATTAGTAAGTACAGAAATTGAATTCTAAAAGGGGTAAACAGGTAAACCCCACTTTTAGAAATCAGAATGAAAACTCTTTTAAAGACTTTCATCTCTTCGTCTTCATCATGTACATTACGCAAAAAGCCGACTAAGCCAAAAGCTACATAACACTAACACCATGTTTTTTTTAGTGCAGTCGCTGGATCAAAAGGTATTTCTGGTGTTCGTTGGCGCATCTCTTTCCAAAGAAATTCGTGTAGACTGACTATATAGTCCTAAATCCTTTTCAAACTCTTTTCCATTTTATTTTACCCTCCATCAACGGTTATTCTTATAAATACGAGGTACCCTACAGCTTTGTGGTTGATTTCGTACGGAAATAAAATAATACCCTTTTGGGAAATTTTTCAATACATTACCACATTGTGTCACTTTTTGTCAAAAACGTGAATGAAGAGAGATTTTCAAATGAGCTACAAATGAAATGGTGGAATACCAGGAAGTACTGATTGTGACATATGAGAGAGTACATTACGTACTCTAATCCTTAACCGTATTAATTACTCGGAATTCCCAAATGTAAAATTTGCCTTTACAACACTAATCCCAAATATATATATAGCCATTGTGCAACTTTGAACTGTCTAGTAATTTTTGCCTGCGGTAAAGCTTGTGGTTTTGAATGTCAGGTACAGCATGTCATGCTATAAATTATTTTTCGGAGAATTTCACAAGCTACGTTACCGTTTTAATTTTTTAGTTTTTTCACCAGTTATATCCGCTTTACGATAGGGAGCCTTTTATATTTGAGAAAAATGTGATGCATAAAGAATATTATGTAAAACAAACGGGATCTCTATGTGACATTTAAGGACTAAACACCCTAATTCATTTTAAGAGTACGACAATAAATCCAAGCGTAATTAAACTTCTAGGTTTTTAGCAAAAAGTGGAATTACAGGAAAAGCCTGTATGCTTATAAAGGCTGAGCTTTGAAGTTTTGAGCAGGAGGCTTGTATGCTAATTGTGTAAAAGTATGTCAAGAGTGAGCAGGAGACGAGTTTAAACGTTCCAGAAGATACACACTACCTTGTACAAATGCATGAACTTTGGAGCCTGGGATGAGTGTATGTTTCGCTCATGTGCCCTCATGCCTCATAGCCATACTGTTTAATTCCTTTT
The DNA here is from genome assembly GCA_034697805.1 of Orchesella bifasciata. Classification (NCBI taxonomy): domain Eukaryota; kingdom Metazoa; phylum Arthropoda; class Collembola; order Entomobryomorpha; family Orchesellidae; genus Orchesella; species Orchesella bifasciata. Next base: position 75,354 of record JAQGAP010000019.1, read on the forward strand.
AGACATTCATACTTTCTACATGTTTATGTATAGTACACGACGTTATTAATGCTTCCAACATAATTACCTGCATGACAAAAGATTTCAACACCATTAGACACAGCTCCATCAACACACGTGCTGGAGGCTATTAAGAGTAGCTCTGCAAATGTGGGAGAGTTGGAAAGGGACTTATTTGCAATTCCAAAAATATGATAATGGGAAGCTGAGGGCAAAGTAGTGACAACAAGCATTGTTCTAACAAGGTGACGACAAGACAACTGTCTATGCTCGTGTGTACAATTATAACAGTGTCATGTAACCCAAGAAGACTACCAACATTACCAAGATCCTGTTTCAAATATATGCAGCAGTATACCAAAGCTTCTCTCGACAAAACAGTCCTTGAATTGTGAATAATTTATAATGATCACTTCACCGTAAAGAGTAATCATGTCATTGAGCTAATAGCATACAAATTGGCAGTTACCTAATAGCTTTCCTATTAAATAACTCTCCAAACTTACAAATTGTTTTGAAGCTACCTGCGAGATTAGAAACGGCGAACTGGTTTGCTGGAAAGACAAAACTACAAAAGTAATTCCAAAGGGAACTTTTCCAATAAGCTAAAATACATCTTCATTCTCCGCCATCCCTCTTTTATACATTCTCAATTCTCAATAGCTTGTTAAAAAGTCAGCGAAAGAGAATATTAGTTCAACCCTCGTTCATATATGTATGTAAGCTATCGAGTTGGAGTGGGAGTGGAGTGAAATTTTGTTTTATCTTTCCAATTTATTTTCCCAATTTCTTGGAGAAGATTGTAAAACAAATGTTGAACAAGGGAGAACAAAATAAGAGTCATTACATAACATCATGGGATCATATATGAAACATGACACTGCTGCGTAGTGCGCCCCCAACACAACTTTTATAACAAATGAGGGAAAGTAAAACATTCTTGTAGTTGTTGCAGAGGGTCTCTGCTATATTTCAAAAGATGAAACTTAGCCAAGAAAAAAAGTGCCCTAACTCATTATTCTTACTGGTTTGTATCGACATCGACACTATTTTATCTACCCAATACATTTTGCATTGCCCAACTTTCATTTTCCCATTTACAAAAAGGGACAAGAGAAAATAGAAGAATCCTTTCAAGATGTTAGTTCTTCTTGGGCTCACGCGTCCCAACAGCACTCTCATGATGTCCGACATATTTCAGAAAATAGATTGGTTGGGTGATAGGATGCACATTTTATTTTATACCATTACCACCACCACCAAGAGGACTAGGACAACGAAAATGCCATTAAATAGGGTATTGGACGGGACAGGATCTATATATTTCATAGGGAAAAGCAAAGTTTGCCAAAAAGGAAATTTTTCACTATATTAGCGGATACTCTCTCGTTGGAGTACTGCAAAAGAGCAGAAGGTCCAACCCTAATGGCTCATTCAGAGGTTTGTTTGACAGATTTATTATGATTTACGAAATACGTTCGAGAGTGTGCACGTAATGATTTTTCTCCGCTAAAAAATGCATCCACCCTTTTGCCATTCTTGTTGACTTTGTATGAAGTGGAAGAATTTTGTGAAATATGTTGGGAGACGGTTACGCTTTGGGTACACCACGCCGACACGACAGTCAAGTTGGAGTCGTGACGATAACTATTTATTGTTGTGTTGGGCTGTTGTGGTGTGGTGCTATCAGAAAAGGTTGACGGGTTTGTCCCCATATCCATTATTATTACGTTATATACCGTAAAATTACAGGGTGGTGGGAAGAATCGAAACCATATTACCAACACTATATTTCATTTTGTAAACATTTTGACTTTATTGAACTACACAATACAAAATTGCAAAGGGTATACTTTGGGAAAATAAAGTTTTCGCTAAAAAACTGCCGTTTGTTTATGTACGTGCTTTATCTTGCTGAAAGAAAAATTACAGGACTTGGCTGGCGCAAGCCAAATGATTGGGTTGTACCAATAGTTGGCTTGCTTAGATTTCACTGCTGGCTTTTGTTTTACCATTTTTCTGCTCCTGGAAAAAAAATGTTTTCTTATGCACCGCAATTTACGGAGGAGCTCCTTTTTGCTTCGTGGTTCAAGCAAAAAAATAGTATTTGAATAAAAAACTCATATATGTGGGTGTAGAGTGTACTTATAAGGCAAGAAGAAATAGGCTTGGAACTGGAAGAAATTTCATGCATACTTATCGTAGGATTTATAAACATCTATGTTTATACCCTTTTGGCTTAAAAGGCGAATGTACGAAATGTTATGTATTATATTATGACAGTAGCACACTGCTACAACTCAACTCGTTTCCACCTGTCACTAATAATGATGGATTGTTGGTGAGCAAACATGAAAAGGTGTTTCTTGGCAAACATTTGCCTTACTTTTTCCGACTCATTTAAGATATTTGTACATGTACTCTTGAGGAAGCTATAAAGGGAACTGGAATTGCTATATAAATTCGTTCGTCACACCTACTACAAAGCACAATATTTCATTCCGTTATGCGAAATTTGAAGTTTTTTCTCCATAATTTATTGATACTTACCAGTCAATTGTATTCTATTTTGGGAGTTGAAAGCTGTGAAATGTGACAAGTATTTGCCTGGAAGGTGGTCGATTTCAAAATCAATACAGCAAGATGGGGTCCAATACAAGCTTTTTGTATGGTTCTTCAGGCCCTTTTGTTCTAAAACAAAAATTAAAGAAATGACTTATAAGCACAATGGTTTCAGAATACTTATAATTTAGGGTAAATAAATATACATTATGTGTTCATTATAACAAAATGTTGCACTATAGTTTCATAACCCAGTTCTTTCACCATACGCGTATATTTTATAGCTCAAACTGACTTCACACATTGTCAGTGTCACGCATTATACCACAACCGCCAGATAAAGACGGAAGGCATCAGCCAACTTAACGAAATCTGCAAAAAGTGTCTTTATTCTCATCACACAATTCCAATGTTGAATGTCAAAAACATTTGGTGTGACAGGACATGAAACAAAGTGGAAAGTGGGAGACAATGATATTCTCCAGAACTTGGAAGAAAGACCAGACCACCGCACCGAAAGCCTGAGAGAAAACAGGGTTGTCGGTATTCGGCTATTCTCCACAATTGTGTTTGCTTTTGTAGAAATGGAAAAACACAAAGTGTTTCTTTTGTTCTCAAAGGATACATGCTATGCTATTACAAAAGGATAAAAGAATACTTTTTCATCTGCTCCTGTTTACCATTTTATCATGTATGTAATTTCATTGTTCTGTAAATATAGAGAACTCAGCAGTAGCAGCCGTCAGATCACTAGTACTAGCAAGAAACATTGAAAAAGTCGAAAATATAGGTAACATCATAATATAGAAACTTGTTTGATCCTTTTGTACTTTAATTTTGTCCACTATATAATTCTTTTTCCAATTGTCATACTTATACCCTTTTTCAGAAGATACGGCAAGCCCTAATCTTTCCTCCTTTTCCAAGCAAGGAGCACATAAAAAGTTTAGCATGCTCAAATAAACTCATGAAACCACTTTAATACCCTGGTGTACACACATACTGCAAGTATATCTGGTTGGGTTGGATATTTAGGTGAAAGTCAAGAATATTATAATGCAATATCAGTATCAACATCAACATCCCCAGGTTTATTTTTTTCCGTTGGAGTACTACAAAGCTGTGCGAGACGTAAAGTAGAGGCTGGAAAACTCTTTGAGTCTACATGTTAACCGATACAGTAAAGGTTTGGTTCATAAGACACATTTTTTCACCAGAGTCCCAGTCCAAATCCCACTTTATATATTATATCTTATTTACTCCTTTCACCAAAACCATTCACCATGGGTGGTCTTTCACTTGAGTAAAAGTGGGAACGATTTATCTCTCTGAGAAATCATATGAGAAAGAGAGGAGGAAGAGTGAAAATGCATTTGTTGCTGCTACCACAAGAGAGACGATAAGTTATTTGATGAAGGGAAAGTAAGGGGAAGGGCAAGGAACTCATATCTTTCTTACTTTTCCTTCTATGTGGATCTATGTCGTACCTTCTATCGTATACGATAGTCTACAACCTTACACTGCCGTGGGCACTGATAGAATAGATGGATGGTTTCACGATTCATGATCTTCTTCTGTCAGCTCTCAGAGAACACCTTTCAATAATGCGTTCTAGCTCCCAAATGAAATATCCTTAACCAGCGTGGTTGCAACAGGAGCCTACGCAAGTAAGTGAAACCATATTATTATGAACCGCAAAACAAGTTTTACTAGTCTCTTGTTTCTCCTCCAAGCAACAGCTGCAGCTTGAGTTGGCTCTCAGAGAGAGTTGGGTGATGAAGAAAAGAAGGTCGGAAATTAAACGCTTCGTTCATGTTCACTTATCCGATTGGAATAAGATATACTGTTGGGTATATGGTATATCACACACATGTATCATCTTCTGTGTCATAGTGCTTGACCAACTGGAAGAGATCCCATGAAATGAACTCAACACTCGACGATATGAACTCGTAAAAGCAAATTAAGTAATATGCATGAATGTATACAAGAGTACGTATTTATGTATAATAAAAAGGCGTAACGTTGATATTCCTCTTTGAGATCTCTGTCTACTACATTAAATCGTTTGTGAAGAGGACTGGAGGAGCAATGAGCCAACTGTACCGGAAATACAAAAGAGGATAACCTGAACCGTTTGGTTTTCTTTGCCCGGAAGTGATTGTGAAGTCATTAAGAGAGGCTGCTCCTCTTACGCATCATTGATTGCGTATTTTGCCAAATTAAATACTTGCTGAGCCAACAGCTTCTCTCTTCAGTTTGCTAGGGCGTTCAAAATGTGAGAGAATATTAGTGTAGTTTTCAAGTATAATGAACAGTGTATACTTGTATAAGCTGTAAGCTCCCCTTCAAAGAATATAGAAGCCGTTAGAACTACATAAAAGTCTATATCAAAATGCATTATACATGGGAAACCCTCTTGGCAAATAAACTGCTCGTCTATAGCGCATCTCCATTACAACACCACCATCTCATCCTGATCTCATCGGCATTCACGCTCCCTTTTCATGATTAATTAAGCATTTCTCTCCGTAATTACATCATACTATCTACAATGTTTACTTGGAAAGAGAGGATTAATTCCCAAAATCGGATTATAGAGCTGCTCTGTTTTTGTTACCAGCTCGATATTCCAAACATGTTTACAAGAAAAATATTTTTACTTTCATTTAAATAACCTTTTAAAGTAGCGAAAAGGGTAAAGGGTACGGTTAAAAATCCTTCTTCTCTGAGAATAGCGAAGGGGAATTAACCGGAGGATCAATGTTTTGAAAAGGAATGTTTAATTTTCACTTAATAGACCTAAAATTCTAGTCTATATGCATTTAATAGATCCAAAAACTGACTTTAAACAGAAAGTCAACACGAGCGTATTAACTACCGCAGCGGGCATAAAATTATGGGTATATAGTACGTACGTTCTTTTTACAACGGAAAACCGAACTAAATATTCAGAGGCAGGTACGTTGCCAGATGATAATGCAGCAACAGCAACTTTTTACAAGAGAATATTAAAAGTCTATAAACAGGATCATAAAAGATGTGTACTGTTACTGTTGCATTATGACCACTGTTGAGCCCAACTCCACCGAGGACTAGCCCAACTGCTCAAACTGCTGCCACTGCAAATCTTTCTATCCAAATTGGCAAAATGAAACCAAACTGACATGTACATACATACAGACGTCATAATATACAATATTTTATGCTACACTTTGATATGTTTTTCTTCTACAAAAGCAACGCTCAACGCTGCAATACAATACTCGGTTCTGGGCTACTACTTCTTTGATATGAGTCTCTCAGGAGGGAGAGAGTCCTATAAAACCAATGTCGTCATTTGTGTCGTGGAGTGACATATGGACTAAAAACCAAATTGCAAATATCATTTCTCCACTTTTACTGCCCTCGCTTTTTATGCTGTTTGATATACGGGAAAGTCAGATAATTTCCGGTGTTTGAAAAAAAGCTGCTTTGCTAGCTCACTCCAATTTTCTGAGTGAATACTTTTACAACGGATCATTAAGAGAGCCTTTTCCGCAAGAGATCCATTTGAAGCCCCAATCGTGTTTTGTAAACATGCATGTTGTACACGTGGACGTTGTACTGTTTGAGTTCATGCTTGCATATTATGTCGTGTGACAAAAGGGCAATGCACACTTTACACAATTTATTGCTGGATGATCAAACGCAGTGATCAATATTCACAATAATTTCGGGGAACTAGTTTTAGTGTACCGGGTTCCATTGTTTACCTTGAGCTTTAGTCCCTTTATAGCCCATTCTTGTTGATCCTCTTGGGATACTTTAGTGTTTGGCGATTTTAACGATTTTACTTCCTTTTAATATCACCCATCATCCATTTCATTCCATCCATCTTTTATTAGCTATCCGGAGTCTTTATTGCGGATAGAAAAAATACATTTCTTTTCCGCATCTGTTCTTTGGGCAAATATGTGACATGAGATGATCCATACATTTGAACATTTTCCACTAAAAACTTAATGGAAACTGGGGAATACAAGGGAATTGTACAAGAAGTGCCATTAAAAGTCATAAAACCACTAGGGCCGGTGTACATTTCTTTTCTAAGTAAGTGGATGGTGGAAGGCCCACTTCTGTTTCAACTTTATCCATCATGATCCGCATCAAGATATTTTTTTGCAGTGCATCACCCAAATATACCATTCCATATAATAGGTAGGTACGTTAAATTCAAGTTTCGGGGAACGCAATAGACCCACTTTATCCAACTTCATCCCCGATGATACATTGAGTAATAAAGTTTCGATGCTTTTAATGACACTACTTCATTTCTTGGTAAAGCTAAAGACCTTCTATTTTGGTATTTCTGTGATGTTTCTGGTTTCAAACGCAATCCGTACTACTACTACGGTTGCTGATGATGACTACGATGTCGCGGCGCTCTTTGTATAATATGTGTGATCCTCCATGGGTGTGTTTTCTGATTATTTTAAAGCTTCACAACCAGTGAAAGCCGATCCTTCTTTTTGTATCAAGCAGGATGATCTCGAAAAAAACACATATTGCGTACATAAATACAAAATGTATAAGTAGGTAGATTTTCAAAGAAAAGCCTTTGGACTTTTATGCCTGCTTCTTTTTGTGTGTGTACTCCTAGATGAAATTATTTTTGAGAGGAGATGGAGTCGAGGAAAAATGAATGAAGAATGTTTTATGACTGGCCATATGAGTATAAAAAGGATTTTTTGGAGTTAAAGGGTAATTTAATAGATTTATGATGCCTTAATACATGTAAAAGGAGTGGATTACATCGCACGACCAAAAACCAACCACCACCGTACACAATATTGTAAAAAAGTGCTCTATATTAGTTATATATTTTTTACGGTATCACAAAACTGTGAGCCAGCAGACGCAGACAGGCGGACTGCTGCTGGCTGGCGTTTTTTCTTTCTTTTACTAGTTTGTAAGTCGGTTGTAGTATGAGATCCTTCATAAATTTTGCAAATAAATCTAATACCGTACGTTCCCTTTTTAGGAGAGAGAGAGAGATTCACCACTACTCCGACAACCAACTCCACGATACTGTATAATATAGTGGCCAATAATATTTCGTGATATTATTTTTATTAGTCTGGAGGAGTCGAGGAGAGAAAAGGATATTTTCTGCATCCATTCACTAGTTTGGGTGACCAACAAATAACAAACGTACAACGAAGAAAAAGTGTTCCAATATAGAGCAGAGAGCAATTTAGGGAGAACTTGTAAAGCAGATGCGTCTCAACTCTCGTCGACCCATTGCGTTACATATGCGTGTGCGGTTTGAGGCGTGAGGAACTGAATTGTGTATGCATTCGATTTGTTTATGTTCCGCAGTCGTTAAGCTCAGGGTTCGTACTCCGTTTTTATGTAACTACCAACCCATCATGCGATATAAATGTTTCGTTGCTTCCTTTGGCTGATGATGATTATCATGGGATTATTTCCTCACTAAGGCAAAACCCTCTTAGTCTCAGGAAAAATAGAGTAGAGACCACACGCTCGTAAAGCAGATCTTTCTTTCTCGAGATCATCATCACATCGGGCGAACGACATTTGGTTTACTGATTCATGAGGACATAGCCCAAAATGTCGTAAAATATATGTGGTGGTTTATGCTTTTTAAGCTGGCATTAGTGCTTTTAGTTAGAATGGATGGAAACCTGAAATGAATTATGATCAATGTAAATCTCTTCCTACTCCTCCTCTCCTCATGCAATCGTTGGTTATAAAATTTGGATGAAATAATGACTCCTGTAATAACTTCACAACTCAACGCTTCTCGTAATTACAAAATGATGAACACATTACGAAAGAGGTATAGCTTCTCGAGGAGAGAGATAAACAAAAATATATGTTTCGTAATAGCAAAGTTGTATATTGAAATCGGAAAAGCATCATTGATCTTCTATTTCTTCCAGGAATGCTGTGTGCGTTAATATTGCACTGCGGTATCTACTTTCACTATGTAGAAAATACTGTATTTCAAAACCGCAGCTAATAAATTGTTCTGCTATTAGTTTATGCTAGAAAGCGACGAATCAATGTAACCACTGTGAAATAATAATCTTAATTCTTCTCAAGTACGAACAAGAGTGTGTTAGGAAGACTTAATTTAATTTCTAGGAATTATTTATATTTTACAACCCTCGTGGTTTGTGGAATGTTTTACTTTACGTAGAAAACGGTAAGTGCTTTAAGGAAATGTGCAACACCAGGAAACTTTCACAGAATTTTGGGAGCCAGAAGCGAAGACGAAGTTAATATTATAGATGAAAGTTAATTTCACGAAAGGATATCCGATGCCAGATGTTAATTTTCGTAAATGTATGGTTGCACTTCAAACAAACCTGCTTGGTTTCATAGCAAGTATTATTGGTTTGTAAGTAAGCTGCATCAAGATGAGGTGCAGACATTAAAAAGCAATTACGAGATATGAATAGTAACAAACCTCAGTCATAATAATACTGATTTTAAGGTTGCAGCATTATATGCTCATTATAAACACATAATAATATGAGCACATAAATATCTTTTTGATTCAGGTATTAGATTTCTGCGTATTTGGTACTAGGATCGCTTTTATTTTGGTAGAAGGTATTACTTTTGCCCTCTGGAAAGGACATACATGCTATACATTATTAATAGTGGTAAATAAAATAAATTCACGAGCGGAGATGAGAAGCGCATCACACCAGTTTCATCCACAATAATTGAATACCACATTCCCAGAAAATAAATGACTGTTGATTGCTAATTTCATCGAGTACTAGATTTCCTTTCTCTACAAGATGGAAAGGGAAAATCTAAAAGAGCTCCTTCAATGCAGACATACCCTTTCCATTATTAACAGAGTAAAAAGTAGAAACCAGTCAAGTGGAAACAGGTGCGCACACAAAGGAAATGCTTGCTCCTTACCTAAATATACCAACGTATATTTTTTGCTGTCACGGTTCATTTCTCCCAGCTGTCGATGGCTTTCACATTTTTTCACGTCATGAATCGTGTTGAAGTAAACCAAAAAGCAACTAGGACACTTCCCAGAACCCCAGCTATAAAAATGTGCAGGGTTTTATTGGTTTGGGCAAAATGTTTTTGTTAGTTTTCCCACACAAGAATTAAGTAGCTTTGAAAGATACCCTGAAATAAAAGATGGGCTTCGAAGAAAAAGAGCAGACTACCTACCACCATCATCACATCTAAAAAAACTAACGTGTACTTTGTTGAGGTATTCCATGGAAGTGAATTAGCTGGTTGAATTGAAGACAACAAACAAAAGCTGTCTTCATCTAAAACTGGTGAAAGGTTTGGTGAAATGGAAAGCCTTTAATCCAGTATCCAGTACAGGACTTAAAAGAGAAAGGTAAAACAGAGTTAGTCTGAATTTGTTTCTAGGGTTGAAAGTTAATCCACTCGTTTCCCCCCTTCATCCTCATCCAACTCACTCTATTCAGTGAGAGCAATAAACCAGAGAAAATGCTCGTGAACAGAATACACACCCCAGAAGAAATGAAGAGAGAGAAAAGAAAGGAGAGCTAATGGCTAGGTAGTTATATAGTAAATTGAACAGCAGCCCAAAAATGTTGTGAATATCTAAGCAATTGCGTGCAGAGCAAAATAATAGGATGAAGAACAGAGAAAAATCGTAATTGTATCCTTTCTGTGCATCTATATATTTATACAGTAGACATCTATATAAATACACACATCTAACGTCGCCAGAAATTATACACAACGAAGCATGTAAACATGCCAGCCTCTCCTCATCTGGCTCTCCTACTCTCTCTCCTTTACATTTCGTTATTTTTCACTGAATCGCAAGAACAAAGGAGAAACGCATAAACAGTAAAAATGTTTGTGCCTATAAGAATCCTATGGTTGATCTGCAAAGCGCATGGAGCAATTGATAAACACATACAACTAATACATACGTAAGTAGTTACGTAACATTGTGAAAAAATGTAACGAAAATTGAGCAGAAGAAAGGCTTGGAACAGCAGCTGTCCTCCCTTTCTCTGGACTTCATTGTCGAAAAACCTCCTGCTGATCGTCCATATGTACATTCAATTCAACTAGCTACAAATGCATGCATGCATGCATTCATACATGCTCCCTTCCCTTTATTCCACAGATACGAACCCAACTCGATATGATCCTTTGCCCATTTTGCCGTAGCGAATTATTTTTCTTTCTTTCTCCAACTCTCCCTGTCTCTCTATTTGGTCATCTCAGCAAGCACAAACTAAGACCCAGGAGGATGTTATGTTATTTGCTTTACAATAATGATGCCATCGCTATTTTGTCCTACTTTTATTACATGTCGCTCTTCCCATTCTTCCAACTGCTGAAGTAGTACACTTTAACATTTATCTCTCCTGTACACTCGCCACCACATTTCTTTTCCCTTTCTCCGGTAGTGTGGTGGAAGTGAAAGTCTCTCTTCTCTCCCATATACATACCATTACACACATACATACATATTATGTATCATCATGTCATCCGCAACTCGATGTATGCATGTGGTAATAGCAAATATGAGATGAGATGATGTCCACTCCTCAGAGAAAGAGAGAAAAGGCGAAGAAAAATAAGGAATAGGAGAAGCTTCATAAAAATGATCGTTTTCTCCTTCTCATCTTTTAACCGTGTGTCCTTCTTCCTCGGCCCACTTGCTTTTCATCTCATTTCATTGCCGATTGCAGTGAACCGTACGTACTTGTAAAAACCCTGTGTGTTTTGGATGTTGGATGGATGACATGGTCGTCTAAATTTTGGTGGCATAAGAATCTCTCCAGTATTCGGTTACACATTTCGCAAGAGAAAAAATACAGCTTCTGGGCAATCATTACACAAAAGACTACATATATCGATCAAGGGAGACAACCGACATTCTTTACGGTAAACCTTTTCCCTCTATTATTACAAGAAAGTCGCTGACCAATCCTTATATATTTTTGGTGAGCTGCTGACCCTCATGCATTTTCCCTTGCTCTGCATCACAAATTAGGGAGCCTTTCTTTGGGCAAAGAAACTGCATTAAAATTGGACGCTAGCAAAAAAAGGGATCAGCCAGGTCGTAAAAAGACTTTCAACTAACTCGAATCCTTCTCTCCAAAACGAAGAATAAATTATTGCCATGTACATCCTTTATTGGAATGTATGAAACTGATTGTGATTGTGAGTTTTTTTTGGGATTGCAACAACCAATAATAATTTTTATTTCCTTTGGAGCTGAGTGTCAATAAAAAATTGGAAAAAATGTCACCCAGAAGGGTTGAAACTAGACATGAGAACACGAAGCAACTGATGATGGGTTGAAAGAGATCTTTTTTTCGGTTTTTGTACTACGCAAAAAATTGTCTTGAGCAAATCATTGATCTACCGACAGACCATTGTAAAAAAGTGATCCTGATTATATAGTGGGGTGAGGTCATGTCATGTCTGTGAACGGAAAAGCATGCATTCATCTATCTCCTGTGATGGTATGATTATATGAGCCGAGTTTATCAGAGAAGGATTACGTCGTAAAGATATGAAAAGGCATACTAACATGTTCAGCCCTTTTGACTTTTTGCAAGGCACGCGGAAAAACGGAAATTATTGTCCTTTCTCCGAAAGCGTAAATAAATTCATGCATGCATTGCATATAGAGCTTTGGAAGAAAGTCGCTGATCAGATAATTTTAGGGTTGAGCCACGGCGGCTCAAAAACCAAAAACTGCTCTGATTCACCTATTTGTATTCCACATAACGAATTTTCTTTACCAACAACGGGGCTTACGAGGTCACAAAGTTGTTGGAGCTGTTCCCATACCCGTTTGATGCAAAGGCACATGCTTCCATTCCAATTCCTACTCAGCCAACACACACCAACTCACAGCTTTTTATGACCTTTGAGATCCGACGTAACTCAAGACTGAATAAAATGCAAAAGGAAAAGTGAGTGAGGAATCGTGAAACGGGAAATAGAATGATGATATGAGGATGACGACGACGATGATTATGATCTTTTTGCTTCAGCCATTTTACTATTTAATATATATGCATTTTAAGTAAAGCTTCTTCCTCTCCCCACACTTCATTTCCAGTTCTCCCTTTTGTTCTTGCTATAGTTGGAAAAGCTAACCGGTAAAAAGTCACCGACTTTCTCCAGTTAATCTGAGTGTAGCTTTGGCTTAGAAAAAGCTGCCAAAGCGGAGCTGTATAAAAGGAGTAAAATGGGAGAAAGGAAATCTGAGGGAAAAGGCGAAATGGATGCGTTATACACTCAAATCTGCACTGTGTCTACGTATATTGTATGCGAGCACCAGTCTTAAGAAAATGAGAGTGACCTTATTCAACGATAATAGAAGAAAAGTTTTTTTTCTTGGGAGGGAACGGAAATGCCAAAAAGAAAATCAATATCAACTTTGGAATCTATAAAATGCAATGCATTCCCATATAACATGTACATGTGTGTTTGTAGTATACCTATATAATATGATGATGACCTCCGCCACTCCACTACGACTATACTCTTCTCTTCTGTTGATAAGTATCTTTGGGAGTATACAAAAGTTCTACAGCAAGTCCTAAAAAAGTGCCGGATTCTATTGCTTGTTGGCTAGCTTGAATTGATGATGAAAACGATGATGATCATAATAATATTCCACGTCGAGGAAAGCGAAAAAAGTTTCTTTTGACGGTTTTCCCTTGTTCCGTCTTAGACTCACGAAGGGACCTAGATTCATATTGACGTTTGAATGATATGGCATAGCATGTGTAGTAGTAGTAGTTGTACTTACAGACATTTCGTCGGTTCAAAAGGTGTCATTACGACCTTATATGTTCTTTTCACGAAAAAGGGCATGTAACATACGACGTCTGATGTTGATGTCAGTTCCAAAAATTCTGAATGGATTTAGTTTCTCCGACTGTATACAACACTTTTTCCACTTTTCCTTTCTCTGTACATTTGTCTTAGACGAAAATGAATGAATCGCACTTTCACTTCCTCAGAGTAATCCAAGTGTTTCCCAACAATTTATATATAAGGTGGGCAGAGACGAAGACGAGTTGAACGCAGTTCTGTCGAGGAGAGAAGTGCCAAACAGCCAACTACTCATATCGAGGTAACATGCACACGCTTCACCATCACCACTACGTGGTTAGTTTTGCTTTCACCGGGAGCATTGCATAAGATTTCAACTACAAAAATGTAAGAAGAGGACTCGAGAAAACGAATAAGAAGTGGAGTATGTATGTCAATGGTTAAAAAAGAGGAAATGAGATGTCAGACTCTATGTTAAATTACTTCGTTTCGCTCTCTGCTCTGTGTGTGTAATCTAGTTGTCGAATGACATACTGAAAGGAATATGTTACTTGTTCTGTGCTGTCACCCAAACTTTTCGTGTTGTTGTCCTCCTCCTCGTTCTCTAGCCCGTTTCTTTCTCTGGGATTTCTTTAAATGAGCTTGAACTTCATGGTTCAAAGTGGTCGTCTGAGCACTGTGCGTTATGGGGAACATTGTACTCTAAATGTGAGTTCGTGTTCTCAATTCGCATTCACTGGAAAACGAGAGTCAACAGCAATATGTCTGTGATTTTAATGAGTGTAATAGAACGTACACTCTATTACCCTTTTGCGGCTTGATACGGATACTATGTAATCTCATCGGGGGAAAATGTACGTGTGTAATGTAAATACTACTGGGAAACACACACGTAATGTTATTCAACCATGATAACAGCTAAAGTTCTAGCTTTGAAGGGAATTGGTAAGTGCGAGCGTCGTACCGGAATGAGATAATAACAATAATCTCTTCCAAAATCTGAATATTGTCGCAAAACTCCATTCCATTCCTCATATTATATATGAAGCGTACCGCAGCCAAACCCTAAAATGGACGGAAGAATATGGGTTTTGTACACCAAAAATGTATCAACCACAGTTTCCCATTTTGGGAACTTACTTTATGGATGAATATCTCATTCTTGATGGCCCTTCACTTCCGGACATACCATGTAGTTCTTAACGTCACATTGATATCACTTCCTACACAGTTTTTCCAGAAAATGTGAGCCCATTTGAATTCCGAAATAGATTTGATGATGCATGTTTTGGAACGGAGCGGATATTTGAAACTGAAACTATGTACGCAATCTTATGCATTCACATTTATCCTCTCACCGCAGTTATGCAACTACTGAGTTCTGTGATCAAATTTGGATAATACAACACAAATGCTGCTTTCTTTCAATGTTGAAATCGTAAAGGAATGCTGAAGGTAATACGATTTCCATATTCCGTGCGTTCCGCAATAAAATTGTTTCGGTTTCAAATAAGCTATACACATTTGAATTTTTTATTGTTTTTTCTTTGCACGCTTTTGCTATCAAGTAAGACAAAAGAAATGTATCAGAATTGAATTCTTCACATTCGACTCCGTCTCCAGGAGTAGCAGTGCAATTTTTTTATTTGTGTATTTCGATACCCACGAAATCAAACGAAATCTATCAAGAAAATCAAAGTAAAAGCACAGAGACACAAAGGGGATAAAAACATTCCGATACAAGGTATACAGTATGGTTTGTACGCAAGAGAATTCGTATAATAACCGTAACCATATATTTTACACAGAAGTCCTATCAATACAATGGAATATCTTTGGTATTTTTCATGAGGCGGAAAATTCCCCACGCGAAAGTAAAAATCTTTCATAATTTATTATGTATTCACAATTTTTTCCCTCTCATCCTTTTTATCTTTCTTTTTTACTCTTTGCTCTGGCATAGTTTCAAAGTTAAAGAAGAAAAAAGCAAACATTACCAACCAACGTTCTTCCGATTTTTTACTCCCTTGTGCCATTCCATGAGGATGCGATATTCATATTTTGGGATGGAAAACTCTCATAACTTCTTCCATTCTCAGCTTGACGATACAAAAATCATGTTGGTTGTACAGATATCATATTATCGCACACGCAACTCCTCCGTTTTTTTACTTCAAGAAAACAAAAAAGAAAACGAGGACAAGAGCAGAGCGAGCAAAGCTACGGAAAAACAGGCTCGTAAATATCTTTTGAGAGCGAGAGAACTGACTAGAGAGGGAAGGAGACGAAGCACTAAAATAATATATTTGCATGGCAGAAAAATCCAAGGAAGAATTCATTGCATGCCAAATTCATTCACATTTTTTACAACCATATTCATACAGTCCATACATCAAAAGTACATGAGTCCTGCTCCCAGCTCTTTTTCTTAGTAAAAAATATAAATGCACGAGTTTTCTCTGAAAAACGTGACAAACGACATCAAGTTCGGTAGCAAGGCGTCTAGTGTCTAACTGACCTTAAATTAATTGAACACACTTCTTCGAAACTAGGTCGAAGTCGAGCAAAGGTGAGAAAATTGAAATCCTTTCAATTCAACGATATCACGTAGAGAGATTACTTGATAATGCCTTTCACACGTTTTGAAACTTTTTTACTACCTCACCTGTTAAAATCATTCTTGAATCATATACAAAAATCCTTTCAAAACTTTATGGATTTCTCCAAAATTAAATTGAATGCAGACTTTGCTTTATGCTGATTAATTTTTAAACAAGGGGAACAGTTTTCACATAAGAGTTATTCATGCTTTATTTCGTCTCTTCATCGTACCAATTGGATCGGAAGAATAAAATGAATGGGGACCGGATGAAGGATATGCTATTAAATTTTTTAACCATGTATGACACGAGGAAAGGAATTGCTTGTAAAGTTGTAAGAAATATACAAGAGAAGCGGAGGAAGCTCTAAGTCTTTCACTGAAGATCAAGTTAAGTAATAATATGTAGATGCATATATAAAATATTTGGTAGAGCTATGGAAAAAATAAATTGTCAAGATTTTTTCTTACTTCCTCCTTCTTGTTGAGCTGCTCGGACGGAAAATGTTATCCTTATAAATATATTTACTATAAAGTAATACAATACAATTGTGAAAAATGGATATGGATGTATGAATGGGCTACCACACCACTTCCATATGCACATAACATAAAAGTACATACCTATCATGTACTTCACGTATCCTTTTCTGAAAGCATAAGCAAGGGGGCATGAGTGGATGCACGGTTGAATAAACTTTCTTTAACGGCAAATCACACAAAGTACGAAGACTCTAGTATGTAAGGACAAGCAGAAGAGGAGAAAACTGAAAAGCGGACAATTTTTATTTTATGCAAAGCACATTGTCATCATAATACATGGTATGTACATTACCCCCTCATTGTAGTCTACGTAGTGGTAAAGGAAACCGAGAGGATAATAGTATTTCGCATAAATATCACAACGACAGGAGGACAGGCCAAAAGCAAAGAGGCAAGGCAGGTCAGGCCATGTGGGGTTACAATAATGTAACCAGAAAAAACCAGCCTCGTACGATACTACTAGGGAATAAAAAATAAACCTATATTTTTTACTCCGTTTTCTTTTCTTCGTGGTTCTCTCCAAAACACCAAAAGTGCACATTTCCTACTTTCCTTTCCATTTGTACATGTTTATATTCACCAGAAGAATTCGTTTTGTGTGAGGAAGGCGAAGAAAAAGAAAGGAACGGAGAAAATAAGAAAGATGGGAAATGTTATATAAACGGTATTGCTACATATTACAAGGGCTTGAACTGTTTACGTGTTGGTCGTCTCTTACTCTGTTTTTTACAAATTATTCCATAAAATGATGGGTTTGATGCTTTTTTCTTCTCTTTGCTCCTTCACTGTCTTTCATTTTTTTTACAGCCAGACGTTTTATGTAGGTAAATATTCCATGTTTGTTTTTCCCTTTTCTTATAAGTACGAGAGGGTGAATGATGATGGGTTAAATATTTAAAATACATTTTTCGTCGAGAATGTTTTAGAAGAAAAATGGAAAAATAGGAAATCGAATACTGAGAAATATTCATCAGACGATATTTTCCTTGTGTTGTTATAATAGTATACGTGCCACTGCTTGCCTAGACGCATTTCATCATGCATGACGAAATATTCCATGAATGGAGATGGAGAGTGCTTTCAATTCCAAGTTCTGAATGGAAGATACTATGCATAATAATCCACTTATTTCCAATTTTTCAAAGTAATTCACATTTTATGTGGAGAGATTCACCGGAGCTGGGCGAGCGGGTAGGTAAAAAAACCAGTTTATAAAGTAAAAGACATGGAAGCATGCAACCGTGAAAACAAGACAGAAGAGCACTACAATAAATATTATCCTACAGGAAAAAGATAATATTGCAAGAGCTCCCTCCAACTCTAGTTTCTGTGCTTAAAATATTTTAGCTTCCGAGCTATATAAAGGATGTAATGCATTTGTGAGTACCTTATGTAGGACAACTAGCTACATTGAATGACAATGAGGCAATATCGGTTCACCAGCGGAAATCTAAGAATATGATTGCAAAATCTAGTACTAAAAATGACCTTGAAATCCCCCCAAACGTAACTGCTTCTAGCCGGAAAAATTGGGAGTAAATTTCGTTGTAGTTTTCTCTTCTAGCCTTGAATAGTATGTGAAAATTTGCATTTCATAATTGTATTTATGGTCTGTTGGAAGATATTGCTTAATTTTAGAATACAAGTTTACAATACAAGAATACAATACAATACAGTACAAGAATACAAGAAGTTAAGAATCCTTGACAAACTATTGAGTTCCTTCCTCCTTAATCTGATCTTGTTGTACCTACACAACAAATCAAATCAGGAATCTGATTATTGTGCAACCTCCTAACTAAACAAACTCTTGAGTGAAAGGAAGCTCCAAAGAAAATTGAAATTCTACAGAGACCAATGTATGTATATACCTGATCAGCGGCAGGATGCAACTGGATAACTAATAGTAATATGGTTAAGTTGTAAAGCATATTGGAATAGCCCAATGCAACATTAATATGTTCCTTTATAGCATTACATTCCTTTGGATAGCGAGGCAGACGGCAAAAGGTATCAATAAATATTGAATATTATGTACACAATGTGCTCAGTATCCAGCTCTTTTCTGTTCCCCAGAGTCATCCTAATCATAGTCGATGTATCCGTGCGAACCCAAAGATCGGTTGGGCTGCTATATCAGCTGCAATGCATGCAACCCATACAACTTTCACTTTGGTTTTGACTCGTTTCTTTATATGATAAAGGCATCGGACACTTCTAGCTTGGGTTCTCTAATGCTCCAGCTATAACCTACTTTATGAGGCATGACCACCACCGCCCTCATCATCAGAATGCGAAATACCGCCCATTGTTTTAACTGCCAGTCATAAACTGTAATGGTCTACCATGGGCATGTGTGTGTGAGAATTGTCTTTTGCTAAGAAAGGATACATACCAGAAGAGTGTGGCCGTTAGTACGTGAGTAAATCTCATATTTGCATGCCAGACAAACAAAATCCCTAATCCATTACGGGTAACAAGGTATTAGAAATTCACTCAGTCGCCTTGTCCTCCTTGCTTTCACTGTTTCCCCAAAATGTTGAAGGAAATGTTTGCCAATTTGTTTTACAAATACCCTCATGTGTTGTTTCGTTGTGGTTGGTGGTGGTGGTGACGGATGCAGAACTTTGAAAGAAATGTCGCTTTTGGGAAGTGCAAAGATCAAAAACTTACATAACGTGTCCATTATCATTATAATATATGGACAATGTATTAAACATGTATATATGAATGTATGACACCATCCATTTCATCTTCATCCCACTTGTGAAAATGGTGTGACTGTTTCTAGCCCAGAGATTTTTAAACCCTTCCGTCATCCTCAACAGACAGATGATCCTTTCAAAACTTTTGCACTGGTTGTCTCCATTCCATCACAATGCAAAAGGTTGAAGGTTTTATGCCTTGTCACTTCAGGCCTTTTAACCCTTGACTTTAGTGTTATGCCTAAAATATTTGCATAATAGCCCTTTTCTCGGAAAATACCGTTTTAAAACCACAAAACGAAAATGGGAAAAACTAGTCTTGATTCTTCTACTCAAAAGTTATCATTTCTCTTTCTTAAATTTCACAGGCTGTCTGGAAAAAATTGAAGCTTAATCCTTGGACTGAAGAGACTTTTTCTTTGGCTTCGTTTATAAAAGCTTCTAGAGAAATTACTTCAATCTACTTTGAACACAGGAGCGTGAGTGATGGTTGCTTTTAGGCGAAGAAAGTTTTGAGTGAACACACTTTGTCATCGCACTTATAGTTAGACATAATCTGAAAACTTTATCTTGAGCCTGGAGAAAACATTTAGATTATCATGCATATAAACCCATATTAAACAAGCATTTTGCTAGTTGTCGCCTAACAAAGTATATGCTTTATATACACATAGACATACCTCATTTCAGGTAACCTTAATCCAGTCAGAGACGCAATACCAAGTAATCGTAATCTTACACCGAGAGGACAATCAAATGTCAATCGCACACAAGTGGAACTTAATAAATAAACCAAAAACCTAGTAAACTTTTTACGTCAAAAGTCGATTGAAATTCGTGAGCACGTCTGTGTCAGTAGTTTAAGCTCATTTTTTGACACAGCTATTGTGCTTCAGTGCTTTAATAGAAATAACTTGAATCTATGCTCAAATTTCAATGGTAAAGTTGAATTCAGTTTGAATGAAATTAATACAGCACTATGAACTCTAGGATGTCAAAATATATGAGAAAAATACTGGTACACTACTTTTAATGCTATCATTATTACTGGTAATAGTACTATCCTTATGATGAGCCGTTATTTACTGTTATTGCCATACTTTTCCAGAAATGAAGTTGTAGTTTGACTACGCATTTTTGTGAGTACCCATTTTTAGAATAGCTTAGGAGAAAGTGTTCTTAACTTGCAAAAAAACGGCGTTCATTTTTGTATTTATATGTATATTTACTATACTCACCTCGATATCTTGCAAAAGTCTTCATATCGGGGATATTTTACTCAACACATTTTAAAAAGAAAATGTTATAATGCATAATACTTTCGCTCAAGTAATCAAAAGGGAAAATAACTTTCATTGTGTAACAAACAGAAAAAGGCTCGGAGCGACAAAACTAATAAAAATGTGATGCTTGCTGCTGCTCTGCTCTTTTTCTGCTAATGTCATACGTTTGGTTGGATACTCCACTTGATGTTGATGTAGCACACGTAACGCTGTACCTTCCTCTTGAATTATTTTTAAGGAGTTATTGAGCAGGCCTTTATATTGTATTATTATTGAGTACGATAAAATTATACCTACAATTTACTGGGCAAAGAAGCGGGTTTGGTGTAGAATTAAGCAAGGAAAATGAAAACACGATGTATCGTGTATTTTTTTGTGAAAGAGACATTTACATTTCCGCTTCGACAAACTCGAATAACTTATTTATCAGTAGTGCTTTCCTTGTGGAAGACGGAGTATCTACACGACAACTTAAAAAGCTTGCTTTGCTTCCCCTTAAAAAATAAGTTCCGCTTCTTCCCCTTTCTCCAGAATGAATAATGAACTCCTTTTGTGTGTTAATCCAAGTAAGAGGCGGACTTCCTTTGCTGTATTGTAATCATCGTGTAAACATGTACTACCAAGTACCCTGTTTTCATCATCTCCTTCATTTTCCCTCATTTTTAATTTAGTACTTTGCTACAGGCTAACAGAAGTACGGACATAATGCAAACATTTTCATTCCGCGAATCGTAAACTGTATGCATTACTTAATCTTATTTTGGGAAAAAATCAGACTTGTTATAACAAAAACATTCTCTTGAAAACTAAAGTGTTCAAGTGTTTATCGTGCAGAATGTATCCACGTAATGTGAGTCGTTTCAATTAAATTCATTACAAAACTGTATGGGTGGTAGGTAGGAAGCAATTTATCCGGAGGGAACAAACTTCATATAACTCTCATAATAATTATATAGTACTGCCAAGTACATTTACTACATCAAATTGAATCGTAATCCGTCCGGCGATGGTTTACTTTCAGTACTTTTGGTAATTGAAAAATATAATCATAGCTAGCGGCTAATAGAATTCTTCGTACCGTTTTCTCCGAAAATAAATATTTTCTCGTAATACTTGTCCCACACAAAATGATATTATGAAATAATCATCATTTTCATTCCTAGTCCAGCCCAACGGCCAGCGGCGACCATTTAAGTAGTTTTTCAAAGAGGCACAAGAGACGAGTCTGCGGGATATTCTCAGCGGGGTTGTAGAAATGGAGGAGATTATTGATGAGATTTATATGTTCATATTATTTAAAAATTAAATTTGTAGCGAGCGTCAGCAAATAATCTAATTCAAAATTCTATTATTCCCATCCTTTTGGCCACCTTGTAAATGGAAGCTGTATGACAATTACGTTACGCTCGGCCTCGTTTCAAGGCTCCGCTTCCATATTTTACTTTGTACAGTCAACTCTCGATGTAAGAGCACCCCAAGGGGAAATTGAAAATTGTCCACTATCGTGAGGTGCTCTTACAGAGAGGTTAAACTACATGCATTAAGATCTGAAGGGCGGGCTCGTAAGGTGCCCCACGTAAGAGGCTGCCCTTAAAAAGGGTGCTCTTACATCGAGAGTTGACTGTATGTAAGAAGAGAAGTGAAAAACCAGGATGTGGGAATACAACGTTTTGAAGATGCTAAACTAATGTCGTTTTTACGGATGAAATTCATCTAATGGAATAAAGAAACTGCACAAGGACATTCGCATTCTATTGCTCTTTCTTGGTTCTTTGCAAAAACGTGGAGAGGTAAGCATTGAACACAATCTAGGTTTACCTTCTTTTCCTATTATTCATCTCGTTTACCACCTGTTCACAAGGTTTTTGGCGACGGAGGTTGGATTGAAAACTAAAAGGTTGCAGAGTAAAGCCTTATACATCATTCATCAGTCGAGGGAAGACTGATGCCGCACATTATTAGAGTCTTGTCAAGACAGGAGAAGAAAGTATTGCACAATAATATTAAATTTTTCTACATTCCACTTACACGTGGATTGGCAAAGACATGTCTGTGGGTAAGATAAGAATGTTCCCAGCTGGCTCAAAATGGAAGAAAGTAATAGAATTTTTTGTACCGCTGATGCGCGCTATACTCCAGTAGCTCTCTGGAAATTTTAGCAACCAACTTTCCTTCATAATGTGCTTGTGACATCGAAAAAGTATGCAGCACACCTTGCACTTTTATTATTAAACTAATGCGTGGGCAGAGAATAAGATCAAGATGATATGATACTGATGCATGATGTGATGAACGGGCACCATGAAAGCTAAATGTGATTCGATTTATATTGTGTCTTCTTATTTCTCACTTCTGAGCAAACATATGCTTTAAGAAAGTGAAAAAACACCGCATTAGCATTAGTTTCGGCACTATTTCGCCATGTATCAAGTCACTCCACTCGCTGTAGGTACGCAAAAATCTGGAAACAATAATTTACATGGGCCACCATGGGAAAATGTGTATTTTTAGCGAAAAACATCACATCACGCCACACGTGCTTCTGGGGTATTTTTTGTGCGTGGTCGCAAAAGCAATGCTGCGTCACTTGCTATCGCATCAGTCAAATCACGTCGAGCGGAAAACAAGGGAATGAAAAATGAGGAAGGGAAGTGTAGTGAAGTGTATATTGGTTGTTGGCCTGGCTTGGCTCTGCTATCAAGCATGGTTTTGCTCCATACGCCATTTGCTTTGCCAGAAAAATGCACCAAAGCGTAATTAATTTCAAATGCTATTCTTTTGGTCATCTATCTCATCTCACAAGGGAATGTTTGGCATGTCTTGGTTTTTCCCTTTTGTGTAGCATGTTGACTGCTATAGTGTCACGACTCGCTTTCACCCACTCACTCAGTCATAGTCAACCCCATTCCCAAGCAAATGGAATGTTTCCTTCTAATTGACTGACCGTATATCTGTAGCAGCAGTCGACCTAGCCATGTGGATGCTATCTGTGCGGTCCAACAAATACCATAAATATTTGAAACATTGCTGATCATGGATGATGATGAGAGTTCTTCATGGATGGGTAGGTTAAAAAATCTGTACACTCATACTTTGTCGCTGCTCAAATGTCGCATTATACCTAAGCTCAATATGTTGAGCATTTTTTGCGACTGAATAGACCAGAATGCCTGGACCACTCCGACCCAAGTATGTTCTGCTTTGCCATCGCCATGATCATGATCATGACCACAATTTACTGCCAACCATGTGGTCTTTGACTTATGAGTGTACTCATCTTAATAATTTGTGGTTGTTGCCCCACAGACCTTTTCTGAATTTTGTCGCCTTCACTTTGGATTCATGTCCAGGCATGCATATTTTCCAGGCTGGCTCATCTGCTATTTTTTAGAGTTAGTGCTCTAAAAGCCATCCTACATTTTTAGACTCCGCTTACTCTTGTCATTGTCACTCTGAAATCTAATCAGACAACCGAATAATGTAACATCACGTGGTCACAAAAATGGTCGAGTTGGAGCGTGTAACAATGAATGGGACAGAGCACATGCATCACCCTATGTCGAGCTGCCGATGAAAATCCACATCGTTGTCGTCGTCATCATTAACAAGATTTGGCATTGGCACAAAAAAGTAAAAGAGGGCTAATTCTTCAAACAAAAGAAGGCCAGCTTCAGGAAACAAATCTGGTGGGAGACTTTTAATTAATGAAGATGTGCCACGAGTATGAGTGGCACTGAAACGGGGTCGAATTCCGAATGAGATTAGAATGCACAAGACTTTTACTTTGCTGCTCCCCAGTTTATATGCATATCACTTACACGTGCACTAAATTTGTAAGGCCAGTAGTGGAAGTAGCTGAACCGCTGAACTGAAGTATAGTACTTATCTCGTCAGCAACAAACTCCTTTCATTTTCAGATGATTGAAGCATATTATGGATGCATGTGGGCTGGCCATTACTCTCTTTCTGCCATTAATAAGTTTTATAAAAGAATATTGTGTAAATACTCATGTTAGTTATTCTATGAATAGCAATTTAGCAACACACGCTATCAACAAAATGTACAAGCTGTGTATATAGCAGCTGTATCCTATCAAGAGTGTACGTAGGCACATACTTTTGCTTCAGTTCCCTCGATCTCTCGTGCCTTTCCTCATCCTGACAGCTTTTGTGACATTGACAAATGTGTAGGCATTAAATGACAGTGAATCTATGCTTTTCTCATCCTGTAAGTAAAAGGAAGCTGGCATCTTTACTTTTCGTGAATCATCTTTTCTTCAGAGATTTATCGTTAAGTAGCTCCGTTACATTTATACCTTTCTTCTCATCCCCTTATGTTTTCTAACGTTGTTGACGTTATTGTTGTGAAAATTGTTCTTTGAAGTGTGTGCGCCCAGTCCATGTATACATATTATACATATATGTAACCGGATAATGATGATATGATGTTTTACTTAAAAACTAAAGAAAATACGTGTCCTATCCTCATACTCCATCATCCAGTCAAGCCGACTGGTGATGCTATGCTACTCGAATTTCACTGGAGAGTGATCCATCCACGTAAACAGAGATGAGTTGTTAGGGATTTGGAAGGGCTCATTTATATTTCACTTGAATTATTCTCCAGGGATGAGTTACGGACGTTGGGATGAAAAGCGAGGAAAAGTGAAGTGTGAATAATAAATACATTTAAATGACACAATGTGTTGTGAAAGATAAAGGCTTTGCCTAGTAGTCCTCGTCGAAGCAGGTGTGTGGGTTGTGCACCACCAACACCAACATGTGTTTGCTTCACAAACCTTGCTTCATTTCTACCTGAGTTGAATAACTGTGTAAAAAAGAAACAATCAACTGAACATGTTGCCAAGTTTGGAGAATGCTTTCCAGCATGCAGGTGGTCGATGGTTCTCTAACGACCATGATGGTGGTGGCTTTATCACGCGCTGAAACTAGTAATTCGACAAACCATTCGGTTACTACTCTTACTACTGAGCTAGCTCATAGCTGAGCTGTTTTTAATTATCACCACGGCGGAAGCAGATGTGTCCCGGAGTGGATAGACAGATATCCGGATAAAAATCCAGTTTGCTCAAGCCTATCTGTCCGTACACGTCCTATCACCTATATCTATTATACGACAGATTTAACTAACACCGGGATTTCCATTCATTCAGGCTAGCTGTATAGAAATAAATGAAGGGCATAATATTCATGTTCGTAATATAATGATAGAGAGTCATAAAGCTCAAGGTGACTCCCAACGACACTGAAAAAGCGTCAGTCACCTGTCATTGGGGCCCAAAGGATAGGATTCAAATCAGGACGGGATGGATATTGTGCCTGCTTTTAATATGACATTACATGAGCCGCTCTCAAAAGGAGCTCTGTCTGCCATCGTCAATTAATAAACGTCTATTTATCCCAATATAGCTAGTGTACATGATACATATTAGATTTCATCTCATCTACCCAAGATTTATGTGGCAATGAATGAGGTAGGAATGAATATATGGTGATAGTAAATCAAACCAGATATCTATTTAACAAAACCCTGAAAAATCAAAATCATTTTGAAGAAAGTTGTTAAAGCTTGCATTGAAGTGACTGAATGAATGGGGAAAAAAACTGTGATGCAATGGAAATTGAATTGGTGGATAGGTTTGAGTGTACTTGCATCCTATCACACCACATACCCGCGCGACCACAGAAAACTACATGTTTTTAGCGAAGAGAAAAGTTTGTGAAAGAGTGAAACCAAGATGTAATTCAATCAAAAAGGCTTTTCTTTCCATTTAGCCTGAACGAAGTGAAGAGGATCGGAGAGACCACTGGTGTGGTGAAGTTGTGTGCATCTGTCTGGATCTCGGAACTCAAATACTTTTACTTCTCTAGAGAGTCTATTACACACATGTGTGGTAAGGACAAAAGAAGGGTTTCCAAACCAAACCAGCTGAGCCAAAAGCTCTGAGATAATATTTATATATGCATATATATGCAATAGTCACTCCATGCCATGGTGTATATGTGCAAATACCTTAAAATGAGAGTATCTCCTTACGCTGCATATTATGTTCATATGCTCTAATGGTTTACGCCTTGCTTTCACACTTCTCTTTTAGCGAAAACCCCCACAGCATGATGTAATACAACGTGACTGCGTGTAATCATTACCACTAAAGCATGAACTAATCCCATGTTATCCCTTCTTCTCGCCTTATTGCACATTCACTCACTGGTCCCATCCTAACCAACACACTAACACGGAGAGTGTGTAACCGAAAAAGATACTAACACAGAAATGAAGGTAAAATCTCCCTGTCCTTTCATCCAGTTTTGTTTTTCTGGAGTAAATGGAGATGCACACGTAGATATTATTGCACTCTACTGTTTTGAATGTGGTCGGATAGTATCGCTTTCACTCCTCTAGACCAGCCCCGAGCGAGTGGAATAAAACGTTACATACATAATCAGGTTTACCTCCTTTTGTTCGTCATAAAAATGAGATTTATTTACAAAGACATCTTTTACCTTTTTTGCAAAACTCTAACAAGACATGAGGCTTATTCATGTGACCATCTAATTTTACAAACCATGCATTCAACTTTGTAATCACATTTTCTTTTAAACTAAATAACAACACGTCTTTTTCTTCCTCCTACAGCGTTTCCATATTATGCAGAGTCTACTTGAATGGTTGTGAATTATCAGTCTAGTGTCCCTATTGTTGTTCTTTTACCATCATAATATGTATGATATGATAGCTAATCTAATCTTTCTCATTTCTCCCATCTCATCTTTTTCCTTTCTTTAGCCCAAAATTGGAAATAAAAAACGACTTCCATTATAATATTTGCCTATGCATACAACAGCTACTTACATATTATATGTGTCTGCATCTACAAGATTTCTTTTCTGAATTACCTGTCAACACCAAAATTTCTTACCAAAACTAGCCCAACCTCGTTCCAAACTGGGTCTGATAAAAATGAAGTTGTATATAAGCACGACAAAGGGAGTCTGGAGACAAGATAACAATGCTTTGGTTTTCCTCCATTCAACCTATGAACAACTAACGAGAAGACATTCTTCATCATAATATATTTGAGAGTCAGCAGGAGAGGGATTGCGATGGGACTACGACCATATAGAGTCGAGTGAGGCAAAGATGCAAATGAAGAAAGAAGTAAGGTATCTACATTACAAGAGGTAGAGTATGCATATACATGTTTTTGTAAACGAAACTCTAGCAATTCTTTCTCCCTACTTTTTGTTAACCTGTCCACTTCTAATTTTGCAATCTTGGGAGAAAATGAAGTTTTCTTTCTCTGCCAGCATGGGTTCCACTCCAAGCAATCGTTAACAACATGGATAAATATATGTCTCTTTTGTGCTGGCGAAAGGAAGGGAAACCTATTGTACAAGAAAATCCGAGCAACATAACATATATAACCAACGTTTTTTTACTTCCTTCCCTTTTCTTGCCATTATATTAGATCAAAAAGGAAAGAAAGGGAGAGAATGTGTGCGCAAACATAACATACCAGCAATTTATGATCCATGCAGAGCTAAGCATGCCACAGAGAGATAATGTTACTGAATGGATTATAAAAAATAGATGTCAACAAGATAGACTCATTTTTCTCCGCTTACTTTTGACACAGTTTCCCGGTTTCTCTCCATATTCTTGTTTTATATCCCTTTAAGATGTATGATACGAGTGTGTGGTTATCTTATATTTGCATGCCTTTTTTCGCTATAGGATGACTCAAACTCAAGGAGAGGAATGATAGATATACGAAAAACAGTTGGGAAAAGGAAGCGGCTTATTATGAATCAAAAAGTGACAAAAAAGGAGGATAGAGAAAAGAGAAGAGTTCACCGTTGACTCGAATAATCGTCCCCATCTTTGTTATTGTCGTAGATTCCTTCGGTGAAAAATGCGAAGCGGAAGTCATACGGGAAAAAGTTTTCTAGTTAGTTTGGCTAGAAAGGAAGAAAAAAATGTCAGCTCTCGTATGGGGAGAGAGGATATACTATGTGATCAGCAGCGAGACGAGGTTCATAAGGGAAATGCAATATTCAGCTCGGTGTTGTTATCATTGCATAAGCCAAGTGGAATTTTTCCTCAAATTCCATTCCGAAAGGTATGTATACTTAATGCATATAGCCGTATAAAGATCACATCATCACAGCTCGTTCAGGCCAGGCTACACGCTGACATTTCGTTGGCTATGGATAAAGAAGCGTGAAAGCAAATATAAAAAAGAAAATCGCTTTTCGCAACTTGAATATCAAAACAAGGTAAAACGAGAAGAGAAATCGAGAAACTCGACTTTGCCGGCTTAGAGTTTTACAAGCAATGCGAAGCCTGATCTAAACTTCTCGCTGCCGGAGGGCTCCAAACCCTCTTGTTTGATTAAAAGAAGAAACTTTTTAAAGACACCTACCTACCTACCTTCTCCTTCTCAATATTTGATGCATGAAAAGGATAATTTTGAAGTTTAACTTGGATGTTTGGTAAAATATGTCCCTAAACCATTTTATAAAAATGGAAAATCTTAGGAATCCTTTTGAATGTAGAGCATTCTCATTGTCAGTACAGCGAAGGCTATAAAACGTGGACTTGGAAATTTATTTGTGATCTCTCTCAAAGGAGAGATGAGTGACTTTTATACGGTCTCATTATTCGTTGCATTGTTCGCTCCCTCTCATAAATGTATGCGTGCATATCTAAGAACTCCAACGAAAAGCAAGTATGCATGCATGATATGACATGAGTACACTCTTGCAAATAAAATTGTTACGAAATGAAAAAAGGGATTTTGAAAGAGATCCCAGAGAAGTGGAAAGTACATGGTCTGCGGCTCTTGCTCATATATACCTTGTTGGTTGGATTGAAGTCAACTTTCGTACCACATCCACTACTATATACTCTGTATACTACTTCCCTTTCTCACCTGACCTTATACACCTTTTTCGTTGGAAAGTTTCCTCTTTTAAAGTAGCTCTTTGTGGTTTCGGGCATTGTGTATCTTGTCCCTCATCTCATGTTGCCTCCTACATACGATGGTGTATAAAACCCATTTGCCATATAATTTCGTTACATTTTTACCGCACTGGAGAGTGCAATATCAGGTGAAACTTCTCTCCGGTGATGGAATATATTATTAAAACAAGCACTACAAGAAACTTTAACTTTTTAATTAGACGGTTATTCTTTTAAGATGCGGTTGTTCTCAGTATACTTATTTTGATAAGCTTACCATGCTTTTTGGTCTTATCTTTAATACGGAGGGTTCTCTTCATCATGGGAAAGAAAGTGAATTGACAGAATGTAACATGCGAATCCATATATATTATACATGAAAGTGTACTTTTACGGTCAGAATACAAAACTTTTTTCAAACATACATCAGCATTAGTTTGCGAATACATGTATTTATAATGGAATTTAATCCCACGCTATTGTGTGTATAACATGTATTGTTGTAACATTTAGCACTAGACGGTTTAAACACTATCTGAACTGCTAAGATGTCCAACCACAATCAAACTTTCTGATATCTTTGTTAAAGTTAACCGAAAACTAGTGACGCCTACAGAAATCGGTCCGGAGCTGGAGAACAGTCATTTTGTACAAACTTAAATGTAAACTGAATGAATAAAACTACTTCTAATACTAAAACTGTTTCTAATTTCAAAATTTTCTATGGTCTAAAATGATCCTGCACGTATATGTCCTAGGGAGAAAATTTTCTGGAAAGTTAATGTATCCTTGACTTGGATAAAGACTGTATCCTTGAGACTTTGGGTGAACTTTTACTTTTTGAGTTTGCTTGAGTTTGCAGAGTTGTTCTTATCATCAGTAATAAATTGATGCATTTTGTGCACATAAGGTGCAATATGGAGCAAAACACAAAGGCTGACAGTGACATCAATAAGAGCAGTTTGGTACGACTTTCTTATCAAAAACTTCTTGCTATGAACATACAAGTCTGCATCTTTACGAGAAATCATAAGAATGGAAGGTTTATCTGAAATTCATGAAACATGGACATTCTTCTCACAACTAAACCTAATATTTTCATACATTGCGCTATAACATATTATTCAAATATTATAATCATCTTGATTTCAGTCTTTAATTACTTACATCCACTCTTTTGCTAACAATAATACGGCATCTTGCCAAAAGAAGACCTCAAAATATTCTAAAGCCTGAGGAGAGTCCAAATCTTACAAATATATTAGACCGTAAAATTAAATACCTTTGATAACTTGTCATTTGACAATTTATCATCATCATTCTTTCATATCAAACCAATCCAAAACTTTCTAGTCAGAACCGGATCAAAGCGGACTCTCAACTACAAAAGTTCTTTGATCAAAGTTTTCGTCGGTGTGGGTAATTAATAGTCTCCCAAATTGAAAATAATACTGATTAGCAAGCATGTCATTGTATAGCGTTCTTGCATCAATACAAGGGAGAAAACCATCAACGGCAAATAACGTCATAGTCCCTCAAACTATCTTTCAGAAACTTTTTGACGTCAGTTGTTTCTGCATAAAGTGGGCTTATATGTGTTATGTGATCAGCTCCTGTTTCCAAAATCGTGATGTCTTTGTCAATCTCAAATTTACGTTGGCTTCATCTAACCCAATACGACGTTAGTAAAATGCTCAAACTTTTGCGAAGCCAAGGTTTTGCGACATGATTGCAAAATCCCCTTCCCACTCACTGCTAATGTCCCGGTTTATGAAATCAACCTTACTTATGTATGAGTTTTCAGGTTGTCATGATATATTTTATGAAGAAAACTTCATTCCACATCATTTCCTTCATAATAATGAGGCTTAGTTTGCATCAGCGGACTTTCTTATCTTGCCTTCCATATTCTCGTAATTGGAATTTGGACTGGAATAGAATTTTCCAAAAAAAATATGAATTTGTTAATTTCTCTCCGAATCCGTAAAACTAGTATGGCCAAAAAACGTGTCACCTTGTTTTATGAATTCGCAAGAGTGAAACCAATTAGGTAAAGGGCACTCAAGCAAAATTCAAGTGGATCAATGTGCAACACAACGCCACGTTGCACACCTCCTGCATAAATAATTCAGCCCTATTATTCGTATTTCTACAACGTGTAGGCTTGAATATTATTTTATAGATACATATAAACATAGCCAAAAACATTGAAAGAGAAAGCAGTTTTCCGCCCTTAGTACATATTATTATACAGTTCGGCTAGTTAATACTGGGTATAAAACAGGGCCAAATCTTCAACGTTCCGCACTTAACCAGGAGTAGGGTCTTGGCACAGGAAAAAGTAATTAGTTCCACCTTTAATTACTCCAATATATCACTATTTTAGAAACGAATTCATTTTGGACGGTAGTTTAGTCAAGTGTTATCGTTATTGCATACTGCAGGAAAAGTATATGCTCCGGTGCAAAATGAAGAACTTTTTTATGACGTGTTCTACATATTCATCACATACATTTTGCAACCTGAAAACAGGGTGATATTTACATGAACCAATTTGTGCTGTATGTAAAATACGCAGCAGTGGTAACACAATTAGGAGGGGAAAAGCTGCATAAAAATGTCATGTCAGATTCTTATATTACTTACCTTGCTTAACCAGTAGCCCAACCCACGCACTCAACTCAACTCACGTTGACTTTTTCGGCATTAAAAAGAGTGAAAAGTGCTTAATATGCATATCATGTTTCAGTCAGCGCTTCTCTTCGTCTAATATTCCACCCAAGGAGAATAGCAGAAGTATTTCAATACTGTAAGGTGGGTAGGTTGGAGTTGGAGGGGAAGACGGCTTTTTTGTATACCTATAAAATTAACGAGAATAATATTAGTTTGCATTCTCAGAGCGTGTATATACTAAAATATGCGTTCATTCTCGTATGCACACACTTGTTCATAGAATGTAATTGGTGTCGCGAAACGAGAGAAAGACACAGACAATTAGGTAATTAATGAAAGCAGCCCTTGCCAAAAAATGGGAGTATAAAAGGAAATGGGTTACCTATATGACTTTCTAGTATGACTACACATCTCCTACTTCTTTCGAATGAAGAAAGAAAGGGTGGAGTTTGTCCATAAAATGTGCCGGATCTACAGGATAGTAAAGGAAGCAGATGCAATGCGTGGATGGACAATATTACTCTACAAGTAATTAGCAAAAGAGCTTGCCACAGGCCATAAAATCCTTACACAATATATATGATCATACTTCTCATGCTCAGCTCATCCTATAAAGTATTCAACTCCGTTCAAAATTCTACTCTACATCCCAGTGCTCAACTACTGAGTTCCTATTGCATTGGCAGTAAAAGGAGGAAAGTAGATTCCAATTATGTATTATAATCACCATCCTCATAATTCCAGTATGAAAAGCATAACCTTAAAACGACCAGGACCTAACACACCGGAACACTGAAAGCATACAAAAAATGCATGGGAGCAGCGTTATGAAAAGCAATATATTCTAGTAAAAACCTGAAGCCTACCTACTCGGCTAACTTTTTACACATTGTCCTGGGTTCGGAATTTCCCATTTAATATGGGAAGCAGGCATGCAACGGGATTAAGCAGGATCTGTCCTAGAAAAGTATGTGCCAAACAAAGACGGGAGTCATCCATCCAAAGCACGAATTTGTCTCAAATTACTTTCCACTCAACCACTATAACTATAACCATACTCATTCTTATATAGTATCCACTACTATCATCATCATCATCTTCTATGCCTACATACCTTTTTTTCCTCGACGGAAAAAGTAATACGGGTCATCCTAACTGAGTGACCTGACCATGACAAGTCATATCAAGTTATGAAAGTTTTTGTTCCTTTATCCTATACACCAGTTTTTTTTCAACATGCGATGATAAAAAGTATAGTCAAGCCAAAAATGTAAAGCCCAAGCCATTATCTTTTCGTGTACGTGTCGGAGGAGCGAGGGATATTCTTTAAAAATTAGGTAGTAAAGATCTTAGAGCAGCGGCTAGTAAACCCGGAGCCTAGAACACAATGACACCCTTTTCTTTCCCACTTTCACCTACTTTTCTCCTTTCCTTCCGTCCATTCACTTTTGAAAAAGAGACAAAACGAAACCTGCTGCAGCTTGCTGTTTTTATTCTCTCGACAAAGTCCTTGCTGAGAAAGACAAACTTTTATGTGTAATCAATATATGGGGAAGCAGGAGTAGAAAGTCATTTAAGAGGAAACGAACAAGATTCTTTCTTTCCAGAAGGAATGTTCAAAGCACCAAAGGAAAAAAAGAAAAGATGGGGAGAAAGTGAGAGAGAAAGGAGGCAGGAAATAATGCAATGTTGGTGACGACGACCTGGGATAACATAAGGGCAAAGAAGAAGAAGAAGAAGAAGAAGAAGAGCCAAGTATAAACACTTACTTCACTTTATGCTGGTCTTGGTCTTGTTGTAAAAGGATTTTCCTTCCCAAGCTTTTATTTCCCCTACTCAAGAACACACCACAAAACGGAAGGCTTACACTACATGCATACTAGGTAGGTATTATTATATTATGCATGTAGATGTAATGTAGCCCACTTTTTTCACTAGGAAAGTGCATGCCTATATTCTGCACGTACTTAGATATAAATGTGTTCATAATGCACTGCAGTAAAAAGGTTATTTCGATGACACATCTGGCAAAAAGGTGTTGATGCCATTTTATCTCTCCTCCTCATCAGAAGGAGCAGACGACAACACTGTCATCAACGATGGTTTCCACTGAATACAGCACAGTTTACCGCATGGCGTTATATTCATTATGCTAACCTTTACTATATGGCCTACATTTACATAACAATTTCCGCTTGTTTACAGGTAATGCCAAACGCGAATTCGTTTCAGGCATATATTTTGCATGGAAGAGGTATGGATAAATTTATAAAGAAAATATACAAGATTATCGTCAATTTGTCGAGCTTACTCAAGTAAAATATATTTCATAACCAATCCGCACTGGGCTGATGATATCCTGTCCTGTTTTTTATGAGAAAAGAACAGCGTAGAAATTACAGGAAGCCTCATGTTTCAAAATTGCGAGTCTCATCAACAACCGGATGTAAGGGGAAACTGACGCATAAGGAAATGAAGACAAACAATGGCGTCAATTTACATGAATACCTACATATTTTGAGCTCAAAAGTTTTACATGTTTCGCTCTAATTCAGAAAGTTTAGCTATTGCTATCACTGGCAGCAGCTACACGATCTAGTAGTAACTCAATTTAATCAAAGAACGCCATGAAATGTGTTTCCATTCCGTTAAATTGCTACTTTTTTTGGCTTCATCTTAAAATGTTTGATGTTGATAAGTTTTGAAAACCCGTTTGAATTCGAAAATGCAGATGCTTCCCAAGTTATTTCAGCATTAAAACTTCATTTCTTTCCCGTTAGCTCAGGAATCATAACCGGTATTCCAACGTTTGAAACGAAACGACCATCATTTTTATTTCATATATCTTGAGACATGATCTCAATGGGATGGGAAATGGAATCTACAATGAAATTCGTGTTATGAGTATGAGTCCTCCTGCACGGCAATCCTCTGTTATGGCGTTTTGCTGTGAAAGTAGTTTTTTCAGAGAAAGTTTCAAGTGTCGTAAATGACAGAAGATGGCTTTTTTATTTTTATGCATTTCCGTTCCATATTCCCATTTCCCTGCACTACCATCAGCAGTACTATTGTAACTGTTACACACAATCTTCATGAATCACGTTCAGATTACGAGATTACAAGTATAAAACCCAATAATAGGATAGAACAAGGCTGGAACGAATGAGCGCACGACCAACCACCAAGAAATGCTAAGCTACTCCGTCCATCCGATACAAAATTGCTCACTGTTGCCGCAACCCAAGAGTTTTCCAGTGCTGGAGGACAACGTGAAGTGTAAAAGGACTGTTTTTAATGAGCTCTAAAAAATCCCCACTCTTCAGTTCCATGTTGTTAGCTCGTCCCCTACTTTTCTGGCACTTAACGCTGCAATGCAAACATGAATTGTATTTTTCTCGCCAAGTAAAATGCTTCTAAACTTTTCAATAGTTTTTTGCCTCCCCTTTTCCAAATTTATAGGGATCCAGATTGGCAAAAAAGTAATTATTTGCACTCTCACATACACAACACTTTGTGTGAGAAATGGACAAATCGCGAATTTGATTCGCAAAGTTTTTGACAGTTTATCAAATTAAATGGGAAAAGTGAAACTTCAACCCTAACGATCACTGCCAAAAAAGAAGAGGTAATGCTGCAAGTGGTAATGACTATACATTTAGTGCTCGAATGGTTTACGATTTCCATTGAATATATAGCCTCATTTGGAAAACTCACAATTTTGAGACTGGGATTTGGCCTTGAATTTCTAGTTGAGCGTGTGGAAATGTTAAGTATGAAGCTGTTTTGACGGTTTGATAACAGAAACCCAAGGGAGCACACTTAGCGAGTTGTGTTCAGCATCAAATTTCATGAGCAAAACTTGTTTGTGACTTCATTATCATTATCACAAGTGCCTGTCTTTAATGCAGTTTCACGAAAGGGGATACTGATACTGATGATGAAGCACTCATTTATGGCATCCAATTACTTTGTTTTTGCACATATTTTTATGTGCCAGTTTTGCATGTCACTAATACTATACTCCCAAGGAGAATGGGAACAGGAGAAAGAGGCTACAACTCATAAAAAGGAATTAGCAAACATGCATCCACCATCATCACATGACGTAATGAAGAACATGCCTGATTGTGATTGTCAGAGAAGAAAGTAAGTTGGCAAGGACGAGAAGTCATTTTTAACATGAAATTCAACCCCACCTCAAGCAAACAAAATTGTCTGCAACGACATGAAAATTCATTTTATCAATTGCAATGGGATCCAGTTTGAATAAACAACAATAAATTATAGAGCAGTTTATGTGCATGTTTACTATATGCACACAATCAGGCTTTTCTCCTATTAGTTTAGTAAGTGCACGGTTGAGTAGCATGCAGAGGGAAATTCTTTGTGGGAACAAGGCTTCCAAATTTCCAATGCATTCCAGAGAAAGAGAAAAACAAATAGATAAGTTTAGACGGGAGATGGGCGTTTGCCAAATAACACGCCACGAAACACAAAGAAAACGTCCCTGTTGCTAGTGTGAAAGTCAAACACATTCATGCTCCCCAAAAATAATGGTATTATGCACTCCCAGGATTTTAAGAGACGATGTGACTGAGGAAGAGATATTTTATATTGTTTACGTAATTTATATTATGTTTGAAGGAAGAATGGTGGGCGAATGCATCTCCACTTCACTCCGTTTTCAGACACAAACCTGCTCCGACAAACCTTTCACATTCTCATATAGTTTACTGGGTCCTTACGAGAAATGATTTAATTTTGGGAGATTCAACAAATGCAAAGCGACAGCGGCTTCCTGTATACTTACATGCAGAGTAATGATATGTGTGCTTTTGCACATCCTCCTGCTTACCAAATTTTGTTGGGTATCTCTGGAGAAATGTAAATTCTAAATTGGGATGGATAACAAGGTTTGAATCTTGAATCACATGCAGTGCCAGAAGATTTGTGCAGAAATTAAGTTATCCCCTTGCAGAAATATTGGCGAATGAATGACCTACTTGTAGTTCCTCTGAGCGAGAATACCAAATATTTTAAACTCAATAAGAATTTTTCGGTGTAGATATTTTAAAAATTAACTAAAAATTAATTAAGTAAGAATTTGGCTTAAGAAAACAAGAATGTTTTTTGAATTCAATAATTTGTAATCATTTATCCCATTTTGTAAATTGCCGATAAATTTCAACCTAAATTTTAATTTTGTATATAAAACAATTTAAAGGTACATTGTTGTTCTATAAACCGTAGTGATAGTGGAGTGCTTGTTATTAGGTAAAAGAGTTTTGTATCGACATCGACAACCCGTAATTGATCATTAACTACAACTTAGTTTCCCATGAGCAAAACATTTTCTGTGATATTTTGCTCCAATGGCCTATTCACTATTTGACAGTAGGCATTTTCCATTTATAAAAGTGTTTTATGATCGTACACAAGACGTAAATTTTGTCATTCATATTACATGCATCAATAACTTCCTTTTCATTTTGTCGTCGTAAATACTTAAAAGTTTGCATTTTGATCTAATTTGTTCGAAAGTTCCATAGTCTTCAAGTTTAGAAAAAGAAAGTTTTTGCTACTGCTCTGCTTTCCCTTCCCTTCGTTAAATTGAAACTGGTATGGCATGGTGCTTGGTTTGCAAATAAAATGGTAAATGAATGACTTCATTTTCTTCTCAACTTTTAGCTTTCTTTCATGACTCTGTTTATTACTTGAGCTGTTCCCGTATTCCTCTGCTCACCAGTAAGACGAAGTAGTACAAAGGAAAAGTTTAAAAAGCTTTACATATCCAGCTGCTATTATATAGTCTACTTGTCACAAACCCCGGTGAAAGTGTGAACTATCGATAAAATGTGAAGTTGACACGTAGCATAAAGCTCAAGAAGAAAGAGAGAATAGAAACGAAGGGATAAATAAACTACAAAGAAAAGTTCAAAAGTAAGTATATAGAAAAGATGAATCGAAGGCTTAAGCCTTTTATCAATGAAAAGACACACACACAGACTCGATGAATGCTACTTTTTTTTGTTTCATGAAGAATATTGGAATATACTTGAGTAAGCCTAAGTTTTATTCCTATCCCGATGAGAGCTTATCTATAAATTGAGTTTTCTCCTCATACTGCTCCCATATATTACTGTTTCTCAGACATACTTTCCGTTTCGTGCATTAAATCTTAGATGGATAAGACGAAGACAGGCTTGGATGCTTTTACCTCGGCTTTCTGTTTCTCGCTAAAAGTGTTGCGAACGAGTTGTGTCAGGAGCGTGACTTGATTTTCTGATGTTGACTTTTGTTTTAAGTGAGTTAGTGAGAGGAAGAAAGGAACAATATTTTTTGTGGATGTATGGGGATAGATGCAGGCATGCATGCGTTCGCGATATAGACTTCTGCTGTATATTACTTTTCCAATTGTATTTTGGAGATATAGGTGAGTTTAGAATGCCTAACTAGACTGAAATTAATGAGGCACGCTCACCACGTCCATTTTCTGATCCATCGATCGATGATCCGTGCGATATTAGGGCTGTTTTTTGTGAGTCAGCTCTCCTCTGGTCTGGTTCTACTGTACTAAGCTCCTTCATTGGATTCTGTACCACATACTAGACCACGCAACAATTCACACAGTTCTTTTACGAAATGCTCTTCAATGGTATTTCAATCTCAAAGTGTAGTGCATAAGCAAGTACTTGTTGGAGAGAAATAAGTTAGGAAGTTGATGGATGCTGTAATCATGTTTACCAGCCGTAAATTTTCCTGTGTGCACTACATCTTTCATCAATGCATAAGTATCAATTCACGTCTTTCATTCCTTCCTCAAACATTCTTGGGCTCATCTCTTGCAGCTAATAATCTCCAACTGCATTACTTTTGAAGTGTTTGCACCTAACTTATAAGCTTCAAGTTGGGAGTAGTTTGAAATGCAATTTACACACTCCATGTGGGTAATTTATTTGTCAGTGTTTGTTCGTCATTTTTAGATATATTCCATGGTCAACTGTAAACCTTTAAGCATATGTATATGCACTACTAAAAAGTTAACAAGAATATGTTCGTGTCAATCTTTGGGGTTTTGAACATGTTCCATGTTAGCATTTCGTGACAAGTTCACCAACCAAGTTTTGCATTATTATGATTTCAAAAGGTCAAACTACACTAGGAGCTGCAGTGCAGTTTTTATTGCAGTTCTCAGTCTCCCAGTAGACTTTGGAGATGAAACTGCATAGCAAATCGAGATAGCGTAACAGCGAAGCAGACGTATATTGAGCAAAAAATGTAATCCTGAAAATAAATTGACTACAAAACTGCAAATGGAATGCAAGAGACAACGTAATTTTTTGTAGGAGAAGAAAGAATTTGGAAGAAAAACAGAACTAAACATAATAGCTTGCATATTTATAACACACACAGGACCAAGACAAAAATGCGGATGCACTTTTGTAATCTCGCAATCAGAGAGAAAAATGTTCCATCCAATTTTCCTCCATTTCATATTATTCAGTGCAGAGTCTTTTGCCAAATTGTGACAAAGTATGAGTTTTCCTTCGACACACATGAACAAGGAAACGTTCCGCTTTGAAAGAGCCTTCCGTATTTTCTTTTATAAATTTATTTTGCGACATTCCGAATGTCATTGCGAGTGGGTTCAACAAAGCCATTTATATTTTGCAACGAAAAAGTCATATTACATTGCAATACGACGTGAGTAAAACCTAGAGGAACAATTAGAGAAATGTATTTTTCTGACAGGAGGGAAAACAATATAAAAAACCTTGTGATATTTTTGACATTTGCCATTGCCACACGGGTGGACGATTATAGTGTCAAGTGTTGACATATTTAACACGTGTCATCAAATTTCCTCTTCATTTTTCCCAACCTACTTTACTTCCTTCTCTCCGAAATCGAATTTCTTATTTGAGGAAGAGTCCCTAGCACGGAAACTCTGTCTGTGTGACAGGAAGCTCATGGGACTGAAGATTTGACATGGCAGCAAATGTTACTATCAATACGGAACATTACGCGATTTCTCATCCGCATTTCATCACTTTTCAAGATGAACCGAACGAACATACATAGCCCTAACTATAGCCCAAAATAATACAGCACTCATCCAACTCCAACAACGTTGTCATCTTTCTCATGTCAACTGACATTATGAGCTTTTCCTCTTTCACTTCCGTAGAATCTCATTTTAAGCCGCCAATAATTTAAACGAGTCTCTCACTATTTCTGACTTGGGAATACGGGAACGGTTGAAAGTGACGGGGATTGAGAGCACAATCATCAAAATGTTCTCCACTCAACCACAATTTCATAATTGAATTCCTTTTTGCTTTAGATTCCTCAGTGGGAAAAAAATCCTTTCGAATGACATGGCGGCGGTGGATAAAAAATCATGAGAGTGTGAAAATAAACACGCAATAATACAAAACTACAATGCGCTTTTTATTCCGTTTTACTGCTCCAAAATGATACATTTTGATATAGGCGGAGATGAAAACAACAAGAGGGTATCAAAAGAAGCTTTACTGCTGTGTGGTTTAGCCTATATGTTCGCCTAATCAAAAGGGAAGAGAGGAAAATGTAAGAGTCTCATGAAGCTCGTTTTCGTTCATTCACTTGTGCCAATTGCAATTGCAGAGGAAGGAAAGCACGTACAAAAAGCACCGATGCGTACACACTTTTAACCTTTTAATGATAGCCCTCTGTTCTGCCCTCTCTTTTACAACACCAACCCACAGCTTTTTACAACATATATGGAAGGAAAAAGTATAGTGAACAACACCAAACGGAGGAAAAAGACCTTTCATTCACAACTAAAAGACGGAGAAGAAAAAACGGAGACAAAGTTGCAACTTGGGAATTAGCAGCGGAGCAGTAGGAGCATATAAAAAAGAGTTGAGCATCCACAAAAAAAACGCTAGCTTTTCTCGAGGAAAACCAGGCTATAAATTCTAATCGTACCGCTTGCTTCTCCGTAGGACTACAAAAGGAGAAACTATCCGCTTCTTTAGTTTCCTTCCTTTTTTCCTCGGCTCTGGCTAACTGAAGCAATATTGAGCATGGCAAAAACTGCACTTGAGAATGCATCCAAGTCCAACTACACAAAAAAGGAATGAACGTTACAAATTTGCAGACATGGGCACATGGGCAAGCGATGCCGTTCTAAGAAAATATGGCTATATGGTTCAGAAGGGGAAAGCACGCGTTGTGAATAAGCTCCTCCAATTCTAAATGTTTTTAACCATTACAGCAGCGAAAAAATAATATTCCCATGTGTGAGGCATAAAAACTGCCCAAAAAAGACTTGAGCACACATGGATGGTATGGCACTCATAAAAACCTCGTCTGGATCATTTATTTAGACGAACTGCCTTATAATACCGGGCATAAAGATACTTTACACACACTCTAAACTGAGGAAAAGGAATGAAAAAATGGTCTCTCAAGAGCATTTTCCTATATAAAAATATGTAGATACAAAAGTGGGGCTGGAAAAGTGCCCAAATGCTAACTGGAACTGTCAACAGCTTACATCATCACCATGTACAATAAGTTTTTAGGCGACCACTGCATCGTAGCATCATATGAAAATTCTGTTTCCTGATTTCCTTCAAGTACTATCTCTCCATAATATATACCTAGGTGTACAAGCGTGTGTCAGCTTCGGATGCATAACATTGTAAATACTTTCTCCTCCTCACCATCATGATGTAAGACAAGGCTCATTATGCTAGTTTAGAGGTTATTCTAATACTATTTGAGCCTCTAAACATAAATTCTCCTAAACTTGAGGTTTGTCTAGTGAGCAATAACACAAAGTAAATACCCTATAAGGGGAAATCTATCAGTATGTTATGTTGTGTAAATAGAAAACAATTGGAAGAATAACAACACACAAGAATTTTTCCAACTCTGAAAACTGAACAATATACATACGTGGAATTAGTAATATAAATACTAAACAAACAGTTGAAACTCCCATTGTCAACTAGATACTGGTCTATATATTTATATGTAATGTATGTTGCAAGGGGGAAGAGAAAGCTAAGACGAAAAGCGGATTTGCTCAAGTCTTAATCAGAATTGACTGTCAGTCAGTTGTAAAGGACGGAAAATGCAGACAGAGTCGTGAGAAGCACTACAGTCTAAGCAGGATGTACTATATTCTTATGGGGAAATAAGCCAAGAGGATGAAAAGGAATCATGGTTTCTTCTCCTCGGTTTCCTGAATGCAGCAACAAACTCCTCTCTTCTTAGAAATTAATGCTGCAATATTATTTCAAGTGGTGGATTTCAAACGTCAGGGAATTATACGTCTCTTACATAAAATCAACCTACGTCATTCATCATGAATTATATTATGAATTATGCAAGTAAAAGTTGCTTAATTCAACAAAATTTTGAAACCTTCAAAGTTGCATTCTGTCGGGATAAAAATGACATTACCTGATTGGACTTATCGTTACTTGAATTGGAAGATGAGCAATGCACTACGAAGATGATACGTAATCTGGCCAAATATTTCCCAATGTCGTAGGTCGCTTTCGTACACATTTGTCTTGCAATTGCCTGCACCGATGCAAAACTTAAAATAGGTGGAACTATAATGCATAAAAAACATGACAAATGGCACTTTATTTCCAAGTGATTCCATTATTCCCTAATGGTTAAAGTATGTATGCGCTACAGGCAGTGGTGGTATTGCTAATCAAATGAAAGCAATTACAAACTGCTACAACCACATCGCTTTAATGACGATAACTCAAGGTGGCAAGAACACAATTCTATGATTGTAGACACGCTAATGTCACATCTACCTATAAAGGAAAATAAAATATAGAGGCATGTGACAACTTGCATTTTCTTTTACAAACTTTTTCTACACACAGCAACACTAACTATGATGTTGGCTGCCAGGCTTAATTTCTCCTCCTTCCTTCCTTGTCGTTTTCAATTCAGCATGAGCATAGCAGAACAAAGCTGGAACAAGTCACGAATGACACAGACAACTTCTAGATGCACATCCTTTTTTTACTTTATCACGCTGTTTTTTTCTGTTTTCCCATCGTGTAACACAAAAACTCGTGATGTTTGTTCAGCCTAATTTAATTCATACGTACGTGTTTGAATGTTTGTAGAATCATAGATACATATAATGCTTATGTACATGCATGAATGTAACATGTTGTGACAAAGAAAAAAAAATTAGCGGAGTTTCTGGCCCATTAATAAAACTGCAAGGATGTCACAATGCAAACTGTGAAACACGTAGCGAACACATGCTTTTCAGTGGCTCAAGGCAACTTGGGCGTTCCATTTGTTTCCAGACTTTGGGAAATCATACAAAAAACTCGAGAGAGAAAATAATTGAAGGAATTTCGTCTTCCACAAGTAAAAGAATGAGTTGGGGAGCCACAAGAATTTCAATGCTGTTTTATTCAATATGCCAACAAAGAGAATGAAAAAATGCAATTATATGCTTCATTTTAGCAGCTGTTGGCTTGCGCAAAGCCTATATGTATTTTTCTATCAGTCAATTTATTTGACATGCTTTGTATTGAAACTGAGTTGAGGACACATTGACTCTGAAACACAGATGTTGCAACAAAGTTGACGACAGGCATGAGGAAAGGATCTGGTGAAAAAATGACTGCGACTGTCAACGTCAGACAGAATGAAGGGAAATGGAGACAGGAATTTGGAGTGCGCTTCGTTTACTTCCAGAGAAACACATTGGACCACAACACAACACATATTTATCCGAGTGGATTCGTTTTAGATTATTGCTGACTGAGTGTACTTCATATCGTATCATTCGCCCTCATTAAATGCCAATTGAGCCACGAGAAAAATGTTGTTGA
Source organism: Orchesella bifasciata (assembly GCA_034697805.1). Classification (NCBI taxonomy): domain Eukaryota; kingdom Metazoa; phylum Arthropoda; class Collembola; order Entomobryomorpha; family Orchesellidae; genus Orchesella; species Orchesella bifasciata. The sequence goes on from JAQGAP010000019.1 coordinate 119,408, forward strand.
TGCTTATGCTTTGGTCATCCGTGAATTCTTTGAAAAGTAACCGACCCGAAACCAGTAGCCTCGGCTCAGTATGAGGTTGCATGATTGACTATTTTGTTTCATGGAGCATGTGCGTGATTAATGAGCAAGATTCCAAGTAAGGAATCACTTTTTCAGACCTCGGGTTAAAAATTGACACTTCTTTATTTCCGTCTCAGTTACACACAGGTACTATAAGCTTGTCCTAAGCTAAGCTAAGCTATAAGCTTGTGTTTACAAAAAAAATCATTGACGTTAGATATAATGTTGTAATATCTGCAAACATATTAGTTGATACTCCATAGGTACTCTAAATAATTGGGATGGCTTCCGTCCAATTTCTTGTAATCGTTTGATACACCTAGGTTTTGTTGTCACACGTCTTCATTACCCGTAAATCCATACATGTGCTCATTTCCTCCTATAATCGATTATGGAGTGATATTGTCTACATCACAAGTTACTTCTAGTTATAACTTACATGGGTTATATATTTGTACCTATTCTATCTATTAATTTTGAAGGGGCATGCTATCTCGCTCTTTGTTCGCTGTTTGTAGACTTATTGTTAGATCATTACAAAAAGTCCAAAATTTACTGCTGTCCCTTTAATGTAATCCCAAATCTAGTGAGGATTCATTTTTTATTATTGATGACCATATAATTTATCATAACATTCCGACATTCAGCCTTCACTCCAGTCTCAAAAAGAGCTGCAAGCGTATAAAGGTAAAACATTTTTGGTATATACTATTTATGAGAAAAACTTTGACCAACAACAAGCTTCCAACTTTACAGGGAGTTTCAGTTGCTAGTTCATTGAACGGAGGAATTGTTCCTGATGGGCTTCATTGGCCTACTCTTACACAATAGTTGTGTTGCATAATAGTCTGCGCTCAGAGATGGGTATTGTGATAAAAGAAGAATAGAATGAGGGTAGTCGGTGGCATGCTGAATGATAAATTATGCCTACCTCTCCAATTTCTTTGGCTACCGCATGAAGCAAAAATCGAGTTAACGAATTACGGTTTATGTGTCCAAGATGAGTAATACATCAAGCAGTATTTGGAATTACGTATTATGATGATCATCATAGCCTGTGGTTGAAGCTTAAACTTTGTGACAATACGTTCAGAGAACGTCTCAAAACTTTCACAAAATTATTATAAAAAATCGCATCAAATCCGTTCCACGTGAATACAGGATCCATTTACTAAATCGAAAAGATATTGTATTCCTGCTACTCCATTTGATCTATTCAACACGGTTGGAATACAGCTAGGTCAATGGGGCATTGTTTACAAAATGAACTCAACCAAAAGCAAGTGCTTCGGTTTGGTGTAATTTTACCCAAGTTGCGGCTATGTATATATTTGTATGTATGTACACACATTTGCTTACATTTTTGCATGATGATGCTGAAATCTGTCTACGCTGTTGTGTGCATTACTTTTATCTGTCGGCTGATGATTGATTACACTTCCAAATCAAGAGCGATGAGCTTTCACAAAAACAGTGGAGAAAGCTATTGAATATGAGACTGATCTTTTTGCATCTCTTTCACTTTGCTACTCTCTCCTCACAAAACTACGCAGCCAGCTTGGTGTCATGTCAGTTTTGCTTAGATTTCAAAAGAATATAGTAGTTTTTCCGTATATACGTATCACGTGCAGGTGTATAATACATTTTTCTATAGACCAATACTATCTGCTTACAAACGAACCTCAAATTGAAGATGCAATATGCAATGCACATGACTAGCTTTTTATATCGCACCGTACCACAAAACGTGAGAGTTATGGACTTGCACCAAGTAAAAACATGGTAATATGGTTATTCATACTATTCACCTATTGCTGCTTGTATGTATAGTGCTCGATCATCACCCACAACGTTACTTTTTTACGGCTTCACGTAACTTACTTACTTGCATAACTCAACAAAGAAAGAAAGAAGACATTCCACAGAAACACATGTAGGAAGTGCATGGAGTAAAAATAAGAAAGTTGGGGAGTAAAAGGAGGAAGTAAGTTAACCAAGTGCCGAACGGCGATCTCATATCATCTTGTAGATTACTTTCCTAAACTTTTTCCTTTTATGTATGCTCATATAAACGGTAATACTTATTGGTAAATGCATAAAGCATGTAGCTTATATTATATTACGGTATCTACATCCAAATACCGTTCATATTTCCTTTACGGATATGACTTTTTAGGAAGCGTGTACTTGAGATAAAAAACTGTACAAGGGACACAAGTATAGATCAAGATTTATGAACTTCATACTTTTTCTACGCATTTTTTTCTTTGGTTCGTAATAAAACAGGGAAAATATTTTACACAGTTCAGATTAGATGTCAATCCGGAGTACATTTTGAGGGGTGATGTTAGCACATTCACTATCGCCATCATTCTACCGAATTTACGTTGAAATGAGACAACGTCAACAGCACTTGCTAAAGAACTGCGAGATGAAAAGCGGCTGAAGTATGAATGTACTTTGGAAGCGATCATGGCATGGAGATTCAACTTCTGATTATGATTGACTATTTCTTTATATGCTTTACGAAGGTGACATTTTGTAAGCTTTCAGTCCAGCATTAACTTTTACAACTCGGACAGAAATATGTAATATATATCATAGAAAATGTGCATTCAGGTAGTACAAAAAATGTGTACTTTTGTACTTAAAGTTGATGGACT